>MPNW01000003.1:1654-87006 GCA_011800805.1 Hirudo medicinalis
CCATCTCTTCACCAACCAAACCGCAAGCTCTCCTTTCTTAGCAACGCTTACGGCCTCTCATCTCCCAAATCCAGCACGATGCCGCCTCCGCGGCCTCCGACATTTTTGTCATAGCCTTAGTTCTTTCTCGGCTCGACAAACCGATTTGAGTGAGGAACGTGTAGGCCGACTTTCCAACTAACCCCCTCACGCCAACTTCAACGGGCATTAACTTTACCCGAAAGCCGCTATCCTCCAGATTATATGAAAGTGCTGGAAAATAATCTCCTGCCTTTTGCTGAGAGGGTATATTGCTAATTATGTATTTCAGCAAGATAATGCTCCGATCCATACTTCCAAACTGACAAGGACCTTCTTCCAAGAGAGAAACATAAATGTTTTGAGTTGGCCAGCTCGTTTTCCTGATCTCAATCCAATTGAAAATGCTTGGGATAAGTTGTCAAGACTGGTCTACAAAGATACAAGATAATTTAATTTTAAATCGGAGTTGGAAGATACCAGTAGGACCTCTTGGAATAATCTGGAATAAGATTAATTTTGTTGATGGATAAAAGATGTTTTGAAACAAGAGAAAAATGGGAATATAATTTCATATTAAATAACTTTATGTGTCAAAAAAATAAATTTTTGTTGTTATTATTGACTTTTCATGTTTTCTTCCTATCTTTTTTGGACGCCGAAAAAACACATTTTTGGGATTTTTTAATAAGTTTGAAAATAGTATTTCACCAAATTCAATGTAAACTTTCGAAGCACAATTTACATAACATACTGAAATTTGAGTAATTTTCGTAACATATTGGTTGAGATACCTTTAAAAAAAATGGGTACACCCTATCTATTTTGGACTGGGTATATAAGTTTGTAATCTCACCTATCATTTGTTCTATTTGTGTCATTGCTATTCTGTCGCCTTTTTCATTGAATGCCACTCGTCCCTTCATAAAAACATTTTTCAAAGTTTAGTTTTACTTGGCATCTTTAAATGAATTTAAATTATTAACATTTAAAAAATTAAATTAACATTTAGCTACTTTTGTCAATATAGTTTATTTTTCTGATGAATTATTTTGCCCGTTTCTTAGTTTTGAATTGTTTTAATCTCCATTCTCTCAAGTTTTTTGCCTGTTTTCATTTAAGTAAGTTATTTTTTTTATTGGTATATTTTTCTCTTGAACTAATGTCTTCCTTGCACCTTTGTGCATTATTGATAATATTTGTCTTCATTAAGCATTCAACTTTGTAACTTTGTATGTTAACGATCATGATTTATGATTGATTCAATACCATGTGGTATTTAGTTAAGCAATTGTGATGCCATTCTTTAATTTTTATCAAATGTATATACTAAATAAACTTTCATTTTGCTATTTCTTTGCTAAACTGAATTAATTTGCCTACTGTTCATTATTTTTTGACTACTTTGTCAAATTTATTTTCAAATTTATTTTCTTCCGTTATGACATTTTGTTTTATAATTTGAAATGTAATAATCTGCTTACCGAAACTCCCATAAAATTAGTTGAATTCATGGCCAAATATATTTCTTTTGTTATTTCGTTATTCGAATAGTCGAAATGTTCAAGAGACATTCCTCTTTTCTGGAGCCTAACAAAAAATTCATATTTATTAAAATATAACTTTATGTTGGAAATATGCCACCACAAACTTGCATATTCAATTGTAAAAGTTTTTCATAATTCGGAATAGTTTTAGAAAGAATAATCTTAACAGATTGATATAATAATTCATGTCAGTGAACCATTATATAACCATTACTTTGTTACCTATTCATAATTACTTCTATATTTTATATCACAATATTTTAGATTTTAAAAAAATGAATAAAGTACCTCTTTTGTGTTTTGCTCAATGCTAAAGCTAGCGCCCAGACTGCATCATAGGCAAGTGGCGCTTCCATATAACCGGGAACAAGAAGGATGCTGGTATTGGTTGACAACCGTATCCGGTCGTCTATTTTTTTCAACACATTTTCAGCTGTCTGCAAAAGAAGTCAAAAATTCAATTAAAATTAAATTAGTATACATATTACAATTTTACGTCAAGTCACTAACCAATTATTACTAATTTTGATCTAAATGTAAATATCAAATATCAACTTTAAAACCTCATATCTAATGTTGTCGAATATTTTAGCTTTGATTATTTTGTAGACACAAATCTCAAACACCTCTCCCGAAATTATTGGCTTTTTAAGGAATGGACTCCTCATGAGACCCTCCGTTGTAAAGTGACCTTGCAAAGCCTCCTTCATTTGATTAACTGTGCAATTCGTGTCTGTTTCTGTATACCAGTTGTCTGCGTACCAACCTATAATGAACCACAGATACTTCGGACCATATAATTTCTGCTTGTAAACCTTCGTCAAAATATAAAAATGACTCGTTATGCTTAATATGGATAGTGAAATATTATAAATAAAATTTATATATAATATTCGATTAAAATACAAATATTTTAGTGATATTCCTTTTTCTTTAAAAACGAATTACGTTTTAAATGTTAATATACAATTTTACAAAAACAACAACATTTTTGCAATATGGACAAGTAGCTCTTGTCAAGATGACAATGCAAAAAGCAGCTAGTCTTACCTCACAAAATACTTTTCTGGCTTTATCTTCATAAAACAGTCCGACTATGATCCTGGCATCCTGTTTCTGATTAAAATAGAAAATTCAATTTTAACTTTCAAATTTCAACCTTCAGTTTTCCGTATATTCAGAATTTTCACTAATTTTGAATTAGAGCCAGAATTCAGCTCATTCATTCACCTTTAAATTTCTAACGGCATTTTCGGGATCGACAAGGAAGCTTGTTCTCACTGCTATTTCGATGTCATTTTGACGTGCCCTTTCTTCCAAATCTTCCATCGTCTGAAAATGTGGAAAAATAACATTCTGAGGTTATGCAAATTTATGGGAGTTTCGACAGGAAGGAATTAAAGCAAATTTGATTATAATATAGTGAAACGCAACTGACGGACGTAAAGACTTCTTGCGTTTCTTGAATAACTCCAATTTTAGTCCAACCAAATTTTTTGAAAAGTTTGATCCTTGTGGGATTGTGGAGCGTAGCTGATGGATGGGTCCTAAAAAATGTTGGAAATCTCTTTCTGTTGGAAAGTGCTGGAGAACTTGATCCGTAAGACAACTGAGGATATTATGTTTATTATTATAGCTATTCGCTCTGATATTTAAATCGACTGTAAGAATTGCTAAAATTATTCAAATTGGGCAAATAAAAGCTCATGCAAGCTTAAGTTAATATTATTGAATATTTATGATTTCGTGCTTTATTTGTATTTTGTATTTAGCCGATCTGTTGAGTGCCTTTGTATCCCAATGGAATGTGAAGGCACTTTTTAGTCGATCTACCATTTATATAGCGCCCCTACCCGAACACGACACATTACGACTGTTGCTATTACGACCGCATGCAGGAACGCAACCCATTCGGCCAACCTGCACAAATAATATGGGGTTTTTTTTCAAATAATTGGAAATGGTGTTTAAAATATCAACTTTATCAGTAGTTCAATCAAAGATTATCACTCTAAACAGACCACAACAAGGTTCCACATTCGAGCTGCTTGACCCACAAAAGTTGACACCACGCTGCACCCTGGTCCCAGGAGCATCAACTTGACAGGATCCTTGTACAACAATTCATAAAGCACCTTCATTCCCAGCCCTGGCATACACTGCACGGTTTGAGTTTATTAATTATTACAAATAATTCAAATTTAAAAAATAATCATTATTTATTTATTTATTTATTTATTTTATTTATTTATTATCCAGTTAGAATTGTTTTGCTTTTGTTTTTTTCATTCTAGCCCCGCAACTTGTTTGAAAATTTGAATTAATGTTAAATGAAGTTCGACTGATGTTTGTTGTAGAAATCGAAAATCAACCTAAAGTTGTATTTATGTTTTAGCCGAAGCCAAAACAGAAGCCGAAATTCGGTCTGTCTCTAGTTTGCTGTCACAAATTTTAACTAGAAGCTTTTAATAACTTATACATGAAGGAGCTCCAATGAAAATTTAGCTTGTTGCTCACATAAATTATTAATAAGATGGAAATTGGAACATAAGTTTATGCAGGTATCTAATGAAACAAATATTTCGTTGTTGTTCTTGTTGAGTAATTCTGAGTTTTTGCTGATTGCTTCATTTTTTTATTCTCTTTGGTTTTGGCTTTCATTGTAATTGTAGTAACAGCAACAACAACACTGACAATAGTAACAATAAAATCACCACTGTTAATTATATATATTAAAAACGATGGAATAAGACATAAAAGTACTAACTATTATTATTCTTATTAATATTAATGAATGGATAATGATATTAAAACATTTTGCCCCTCTCAGACTCAGTAGCTTTCGCGACGTCACAGCTCGAAGGATCAATATTGCTCATGAGTGCGCCCTGTACTTCTTTATTGCCTTGCATATTTAAGTCCGATGTTTTTTCAAGGGAAAGGAGACGATGAAAGCTAGTCATGTAGGACAGATTGGATGAATTTAAGGTTGATTTTTAACAAGAACTCACTCTGCTGTCATTTGCAATCATCTTGAGTTCAAATTCATTCAGAATGTCGGTCCTCTTGTTGACATCTTCAAGTGCCATGTCCACAGCTGGCCGACATCCCTTGCCGCCTGCCCAACTTCCCGCCATTGGAAAAATACCTCCGATGTAGAGATTTTTAGTTTTAGTAATCGAAGTTTCATCTGTTTCTTTATAACTGCTTACGAAGTTAAATTGGGTCCCTTTTGTCAGTATTACGAGCAGAATTAATTTCATTGATAAGAACCGGTATCGTAAAGTTTGCATTATAGACCGTTTGTATGACTGTAATTTCACAAAACTTTTTGCATGATTTATTTGATTCACTTGTTAATATTCAAGATATCGCGCAGCACATGATTACTTGCGTTTTGAAACTGAATTTGCAAAAGATTTATAAGGCCTGGAGCACGCGCCGTGCACACTGATTATATCTAATGACTTGGAAATCAAAAATTATTGTTTCCAATGACTCACGATTGCTTTCCAGTTTTATATATCTTTAAACAATTATGATTGAAAGCTTTACTAATAAATTTTTATAATTTATTTTGGTTCTCGTCGTGAGCTATGTCGTTGTGGTCAAATAAATTTTAATTTAGTAAAAATGTTTTGAGATTTAATTATCAAATCACTAAACATCCTAATTTAAATAAAAACTAAACCACTTTTATTCCAACTGTTTATATTGATTTTCATTGTCGTCTTTATCTTTAACATTGTATGCTGCTATGGATCCAGTTGGAGGTCCCGAGGTTTTGGTGAATAACCAAAAAATTGGTAAAAATGTTTGGACATTTTATTTCATGTTCTGTGGTGAACCACAATTCAAAAAATGTTTTGGGAATTTATGTTATGTTTATTCAGGTTGCCACTATCGTCAGTCATTTTAGATTCTTTCTTTGAATAATTAGTACATGTATTTGTTATTTGGGAATTAATTTAGTAAAATTTTCTTGAGATATCGTATTTGTATAGGTGATGATAAACAAGGCTCACATCATTTCATCATCTGGAGAGATAGAAAAAGTGATTCAAACACAGAGGTTCACACAATTTGCTATTAATTTTACTTCAATGTAACGTAACTAATTTTTAATTTAATAAAATATATGTCTAATTAAGTCAAATTAAACATCTCAATAAATAATTTCTCATTCAGCTTCTCAAGCTTGACCATGTGGAGATGGAAGATTTAGGTTTGCCCCATATTTTAATCTTTGATTTAAAATATTGCATTCTTTTTATTTTGAAAATTATATTTATTTTTACTTGAAATGTATTTGATGTTTATCAATATCAAAATAAAAAGTCAAAAGATGAGTGTTGATATTGATGTTCACTTCAAGGCATTGAAATATTCAGTGCAGTAAAAAATAAAATGGTGTTTATAGGAAATGTTGATATTAATAAATTTAATGCAGACAAGGATTCAAATCTTGTGTTTGTGAAATTCATGACGGCACATGACTGCTATGACCTCATACCAACCAGTGCCAAACTCCTCATTCTAGACACCGATCTTGGTGTGAGTGCTTGTAATTTTTTAAAAGGTTAAACAACAAGTTTATGTCTATTTTTATCTCAGGTAAAGAAGGCTTTTCTGGCTTTGATTTGGAACAGCTTAAGAGCTGCACCACTCTGGGATGGAAAGATGAAGAAATTTGTAGGTTAGTTTCAAGGGTAATTGTTTTCATTAAATGTATGCATTTATTGTTCACTTTTATTTAAAATTATTTTTTTTATCAGGGATGTTAACTATAACAGACTTCATAAAAATTCTTCACAAGTATTACAAGGAGAGCCAAGTAATTTAAGATTTTACAACTTTTATAGATCTGCATCACAACTTGTGTTGTCTTTTTGTTGCAATTTAGTGGAATTAAAACAGATTGACTTTATCCTTAAACATCTTCAGGATCACATGACTGAGCTTGAACAACATAAGATTTCAACCTGGAAAGGTCTAATTTATTTAATTTCTAGGCCTGTCCAGAAAATAAATTTTTTTTCATGTTTTAAGCATTCCACCACTTATATTTATAAATTTAGAGGAGCTGGGGAGCCAAAACAAGCCACTGATTTCAATCCACCCGGAAGCAAGCCTGTACGAGGCCATCGGGGCGCTCCAACAGCATAAAATCCATCGGCTGCCAGTCGTGGATGCCCTGAGTGGCAACATTCTCTACATTCTCACACACAAGAGGATCCTTAGGTTCCTCTATCTTTATGTAGGTTCATATTAGTTGCATGTTTGTGAATCAAAAAATTTCCATTGATGCAGCCTTTTTTTGTGTCTCTAACTTGCATTTTTAAAATGTCATTTGTTTGACTGAAATGCAATTTGTTCTAATTAAATATAAGTATTCTATTCATTTATGACAGATTTATGACCTCCCTCAGCCAAGCTTTATGAATAAATCAATTGGAGAACTCAATGTTGGAACCTACAAAAGCATCATCACAGTTGTTCATTTTCTGCATTTGAAAAATAATTGTCATACAAAGAATTTTATTTTCATTATTAGTTGCTTACTTTAATTTAGTTAATAACAAAGATTGCCATATTTCAAGTCTGAATAATTCTTTGGAACCATTAATGACAGGTAACAGAAGAAACCACATTGATCACAGCGATAACATTGTTTATCGATCACAGAATATCTGCTCTTCCTGTTGTGGACGAGGAGGGCCATATCATCGATGTCTATGCAAAGTTTGATGTTTTTGTAAGCAACTCTTGAGATTCATGCCTTGAAAAGCATTTTCATTTACAAAAAAAATTGTAGTAGATGAATTGGCCATCGGCTTAATTTGATAAAATTTATTGTATTCAAGACTCAGGATTTAATTAGTGGATGTGATATTTATTTTAGAATCTTGCTATTGATAAGTCGTATGATGACTTGAGCCAAACTGTAGGACATACATTCAGAGAGAAAAGAGAGGCAAGTCAACTGAAGTCAATTGAAAAACAATTAATTGTGGAAGGTTGAATTCATGCCATAATGATAACCTTTCAGAGAACTGAGGCAGTTGCGACTTGCCTGAAGTCCGAAAGTTTGGGGATGGTCATGGAGAGAATAGCTCGTGCTGAGGTGGTATTTGCAAGAGTTGCATGGAAAATCGTCACAATATATTACATTTAACCAAGGAAACTGGTCTTGGATGATCACTTGAATATTGAATTGTAATATTCAGTCTAGTGATATGACATTGCATTCATGGAGGGCATTTGACACACTAGGCTGTGGTGTTTAGCTTTCATCTTTGTCTCTCTTCCTCTTGTTTCACTTTATCATGCCTATTTTAACATTGTAATCATGAATAATTCAGCTTTTTAAATCCAGGTTCACAGATTGGTAGTCATCAATGAAGAAAGGCAGGTTGTTGGAGTTGTTTCTCTCTCTGATATTCTGCACTTCCTCTGCACTGAAGAAAGTTCAGTCTCAAAAACTGTTAGTTTCAAGCTCCTTAGCATGTGCAATTTTTAAGCATTTCCCCATTATACCACAAAATAAAATTAGTTTAACTGTATTTAAATGTTTGAGTTAACTCATTCAAATAAACTTGAATCATTATTCCAGTTATATTTAACAGAAACCAATCAACAACCACTCAAATAAAAGCTTTAATTTAATTTTAATTTCAGAACTTGAAGCAGATGTTTGAATAAGATCTTCATCTTCATATGCAACATTCATTGTCACCTCCGACCTCATGTGTGTCAATATCTCCTACATTAGTTTTCATCAAATTATTCTCAATGGAAAGTTTCTAAAGCTAACTGAGCTTCACTTCCCACAGAAAGATTTACAATTTTAGAATGTTTAGTTTATAAAGTGAAACCATTCTCAATGCAAGCAGTGTCTCGAAGCCTACTTTAGTAATTTCAAGAATGAAATAAAATGCCTCTTGTCAATATAAAATTAACAAATTAAATGACTTTTTAAACAAATGGATTTCTAACGCATAGAGGGAAAGGCGACTCGTTCACTCGAACCAGATAACAAAAGTACATATGTGGAATGATGGAACATTTATTTATCAAGCAAAGATTTAATTGAAATATCAAACTTTCCAGTTTTTCATAATATTAATGTAGATTTCTCATTCATTAACATTCAGTGTGGTCTCAATCTTGGTTGATGCTAAGAATTCAAACACAGACATATAAGAGAGCAATCTTCTAATTTACCTAAGGGTGTATTACCTAAACACAACATAGCCTATAACATTTATCCTAGATGTCACAAGTTCATCAACTACATAATTACAAGCGATAGATGTCAACAAAATAAAAGCTTAAATGAAATTTTGGATCACTCACACCTACATAAATGTCCACCAACAAATATTGCTGAATCACAGTGACTAAAAACTATAATTTTCCTACTATAACACTTATGTATTGAAACGACCAAGGTCATTGTTGGCTGGGTTTGTTCACTCTTGCCTCCTTTCTTTTTGTGTATCTTTTCATTCCTGCATCATATCTTTCTGTCTCCTCAGTGTTTTCAAGCTAAATTAATTAAAGTCATGCTTATCATTATCGGGTTAATGAATGAACAACAAAACAAAGAAATCCAATTCATTTACTTTAAGTGGTGGTATGTCTAGAACGTTTCCATCCTGCCCTATGGAGACATAAGTAAAGAACGAGTCAATGGCTTTAACGAATTTCAACTCCTTCTCAAAGAGGCTCTCAACAAACACCACAATTTCAATTTCCATTGACCTTTTACTTGTAAATGTGGCTCTGCCATGCACCGTGAGTACATTACCTGTAAGATTTAAGGTAATATAAAAAAAGTTGATCTCTTCTGAGAATCAAAATGTCAGATACCTTTGCGAATGTGCGCATAAAAATTGGTAGCATCCAGACAAGCAGTGACAACGTTAGTCCTACAGTGCTTTGCAGCAACTATGCCACCACATTCATCCATCAATTTGAGAACCACACCCCCTCTGCAAATCTCTCCAAATGCTACATCATCTGGGCCAACCATGACAGAGAGAAAAGTCTCAGATTGAGAAACCTTATGTATGGAGGAATCATCTGCCAAAAGTAAACAGGCTAGAAACTGGTTCATTTTTGAAAGCTTGAATTGTCCCACAGGATAAAAAGTATCAGAAATATTAAATGCTTGTTTAATCATTGCTTCCAAATTCACAATTATGCGTGACATTTTGAAATCTGAATGAAAATCATCCCACCTGAACTTCTGAAACAAAGAGGCTTTATGGAATTGAGGACCTCATATTTGCTCTCCTGATACCAAGAGCCATAGAGTAGTTTAGCTCTGCTTTCTAAATCTTCTGATTTGTAAGTTATCTGAGGAACTTCCACTATGCCCTCTTTTTCATTCATTGCAACATACCACAAACAGGCTTTGTTTGTGATGTTTTTTCGAGCTGATGATTTTAAATCCAGAAAAAATATATAATAATCTTTGGCACATCAAAATTATCAGAGAAAACTTATATTGGAATTACTCATTGAATATGTACCAAAGCCACACCTTAGAATTAATGTAATCATTGTAGTGATTTTCATAAATAAAAAGTTCATACTACATATTCAACCTGCAAAAATATCTTCAGCCATTACAGTGACTTCAATAAGTATGGCTTTAGAACTTGTATAAATAATTTCAGCTGTTAGTTCTGCAACTTCGCCAATTTTCATTGGCCTGAGAAATGAAACAGATTCTATCCTTGACATGGTTGTTATTATTTTTCCTTTAGCCTTTAAAGGAACATTAATTAAGAAATTAATAATATTCAAATACAATATTTTACCATATTTAAATTGATAGATTTAATCATTTTTACTTTTCTTGATTTATCTTCTACTAAAGAAACTCTGAATTTGTGTCATTGTTTCAAATCAGAGATATTTATATGAAATTCTGGTAAATAAATAGCAACCTTATTGGTATGATTACAAAAGCGAGTAGATAATATGATGCCAGCTTCTTCTATCATCTTTAATGTCACTCCACCATGAACATTTCCATAAACATTGGCATCATTGGGAAGAGTTAGTCTATCAATTTTAACAGAAATTCCCCCTTAGAAACTCGAGAAGAAAACTCGTAAAATATTCATTACCTCGAAACCGTGATTCCCTTCAATAAATCATCACCGGATTTATCCAAGGCATTATTCATACTCGACATTTGCAGTAAGCTCTTGAAATTATCTGCCAATCAAGTAATATCCCATCACAAATCTAGTTTAAACTTTCAAAGCACATATTCCAATTACACCACAGAGTCCCTAACGTGATAAGTTATAGCACCCGGCTGATGTGTCTAAAGATCAAAACATCGCACCACATTTTATTTATAACTAATGCAGAATATTGCACATCAAAATCATAAAATATATTGTCTATTTAAATACGTTGATTATAATTGCTAATATCATCAAGGCATCATTATTTGTTAAATAATATTTAAAAAATGTGTGAATTTATCACAGACAAGGGTTCGTCCACTAATTATGTCAACAAATTTAAGGTAATTTTTGACTCCCCTCCCTCCCATTTTTCAACAATTGTCAAACTTTTAAAGACCCTATCAAAAATATGTAAAAAAAATGACATACACACATACACACCCTCACCATAAAATTGGTTTTTACAATTTTTGGTTGCTACCTTGTAACACCTTGAATTTGCGACTATTTCATTTTGAAAGTAAATAAAATAATTGTTAAATTGAATATTATTGTCAACTTTTTAATGTCAGCTATCATATTCCCACGGGAAAGTCAAATTTTCCTTTATTGTAACAATAGGCAGAGTATCAGATTCATCAGTTCTATTTGGTTGAACTGATAAGTCAGACAAATCAACATTAACTTCATCTAACCATTCAGCTCATAAACTATAAGAATGTGTGCAATAATTACCATCAGCTCTTTGTGTCGTTTGGCAGCCGCTCGAATTGGTTGAAGGTTTATTGTTGATAAACAGATGTTAATTTGTTAAGCCCATGATCGCATTGTCGGTGTTGTTGAACACGTTTCTTTAATATGACTTGAGAACAAGGGCCGCCATCAGAAATTACCTAGAAAAAAAACGTAGTAGGCAAACCGCCCCATATGTTGTCAATTTGTTAATGGAAAAGCAAAAAAAGGTCATGATTGTAAAATTTCAATATTTTAAAATATTGGTGGCTCCTAAAAAATTACCTGGACTTTGGACACTTTCCCCCTCATCGCGGCCCTGCATGTGAAACAACATAAAGGTTACAGATTTTGCAAATCCGTTCAATCAATGACGACTGAAAGACTAACAGTAATGTTATAAATCCATCTGTTAAAATTTGGATTTTGTTATCATAAAAAAAATAACACTATTGATGTCAATTAATCTTAAATTAACCCTCCCCCTTGTCAAGGATTGTCAAACTTTTCAAACCCCAGACATTTTCTTTTTCTTGTCGGTGTCTAACAGACATTAATGCTGTTGAATTTGCTTAGAGCAATTATAAAATTAAGGATGGCAAGTATGTTACAATGTAGTGTTTACAAAAAAAATTGTTCTTGAAAGATTGATACGATACGTCATTAATCGTGAGATAAGAATGTTTAATGTCTAGTTAAATAAAAAGATCATTGATATTGAAATAAGCCGGGGTTCCGGAAACTGGAATAAGTTTATCGCGCAAGTATTCATTTAGTATTCGAACTGAGTAATTAAGTCGAGTATCTGAGATTCTGGATCGTCCGGGCTGTCTCCGCTACTATCTTGGCTGCCTTGGCTCCTGGCTTGGCTCTCGTCTTCGCTACTTTTGCGCTATTATGTCATTGACGGTCTCTTCGAGAGTAGTACTTAATGTAACAGGGTTGCCCAATCGAATACCTGGCTGAATTCTGTTGCCCTTTCTCCTCTTTGTATATGGAGCGAAGCGCATCTACCTTCGCTCGAATTTGTCTACCGTGCAGTAGCTGACTCGGTGACGGTCCAGTAGTAAGTGGTGTCCTTCTATATTGCATCAAAAACTCTTGCAGTGCAAAACTCTTGTCTACTGGCAATGATATTTTGGACATGGACCTCTTGAATGTTCGAATAAATCTCTCCGCTTGTCCATTTGTTGCAGGATGGTAAGGGCCTGTCAAGTGCTGGATTCCTCTCTTTCATGTAGACTTAAAATTCATTCCATGTGAATGCACGCGCATTGTCTGTAGCGATTGACAGGGGATATCCAAAATGAGCAAAATCCTTCCAACACTTCGATTGTAGCTGAAGCTGTGGTTGCCTTAGTTGGATGTATGCATGGATATTTGGAATAAGCATCCACTACCACCAGCCAGTTTGTCCTAAGAAAGTTCATGGCATGGTCAAGGTCTATTTGGAACAGTCCAAGAATGGTTTGGTTCCTTTGGAGGACTGTTTTGGTGTTCTTGGCGCGAAGAACATTCTTGACAAAGTTTTTCAATGTCTTTGTCAATATTGTACCAGTAGACTGCTGATCTTTCCAACTGTTTCATCCGCTGCTTACAGAAATGTCCTAAATGCAGGAGTTGCAATGTCTTCCTTTTTAATGCCTCCGGAACTACCAGTCTGTCTCCCATCACCAAGCAACCCCTTTCTAACAAAAGGAGTCTTTTAATTTCTTGTATTGTCTAATTTCGAGGTTTAAAATTTCATTTCGCAAGTCTTTATGAAGAAAATTGCAAACTGAAAAGATCATTGAGTCTTTCTTTGGCTTATTTTCCACCGACTTTAAGCTGGAATGTAGCATTTGTTGGTTGACTGCTTTAATTGTACACACATTTGAAAATTCCAGCTGTTCCTCTGCTGAATCGAAATTAAGGCCTATACCCGAAGATAATCAACTCAACACATTTGCATTTCCATGCTCTGATGTTTTGCGATACATAATTGTATAGTCGCGTTGCTGAAGAATCAATGCCCACCTTGTCAGTCGGTTCAAAGCTAATTTTGGAGTAGCTTTCCTTGGGTCAAATAATGCTAGGAATTGCCCGTGGTCAGAATAAATTTCCTGCCAAAAAATGTATGGGTGGAATTTTTGTAAATCAAATATAACAGCAAGACCCTTCTTATGAATTTGGCTGTATCTTTTCTGAATTTCAGATAGTGTCTTGGAGACATTGAAAATAGGACGCTCAGTTCCATCTGGAAATCTATGGAAAAGTACCTCAACGATGCCCACTTCGGAGGCATCGCATGCTATTCCTACTGGCAGTTGCTTGTCAAAATGAGAAAGCATCAAATTTGAAACTAACCACTTCTTTAAATTTTGAAAAGCATTTTTTTGATTCAGTGTCCTTTTTCCATCTTTCGTTCTTCCTTGGCAAACGATACAATGGTTCTGCAATGGTTGCCAATCCATCCCGGAAGAAACTTCTGATATACTGAACCGATCCGAGAAAAGATTTTAACTATGAAACATTTTCTGGTCTGGGCATTGCAGCAACAGCATCTTTGCTCCTGGACTAATTCCTAAATGCGAAATTGTATAACCCAAATATTCAATGGACTCGTTGGCAAAGGAACATTTATTACGGTTGCATCGAAGACCCTTGTCACGAAATCGTTGAAACAGTAACCTCAGATTTCGAATGTGATCATCAGCTGAACTTCCACCAACCAGAATGTCGTCCAGGTAAACCACTACACTTGAAGATCACTTGTAAATTTCTCCATGATTTCCTGAAAATACGCTGGAGCTGATAGAATTCCAAAAGGTAATCTTGTTTGTAAAAATACTCCTCGATGTGTACTCAGAGCAAGACTGACTTAAGTGAGAAATTTTAATTTAGTTATAGGCATCCGCCAAGTCAATTTTGCTGAAGTATTGGCTTCCTTCTAATTTCCTCATCAGATAGTCTGGCAGTGGCATATCTGTGAAACTCAAGCTGCGAGTTTTATAAATATAAATATTCTCAGCATTTGACAAGTGTTTAAGTTTTGATGACTTTGTAAGCACTTTTGCTTTTCGAATTTGCTGGTGAAATGAATTGCGAGTTTCAAACACTTCAGGCTCAAGTTGAATAAATTGTTTTCTCAAGCTGTCAAAAGAAAAATGGGAACAATTTATGTTCTTAAAGTGTAACAGAAAATAAAATGCTTTGTGTACATGTCTTACCTCGAAATTGATGTTCTTAGATGTCTCGAGGTAGCCCCTTAAAATGACTTATCTTTATTTATTTATCGCCTATTTATCAGCCTCAGGACATCAAGTCACAGCTACCTAAGTTCGACAAAACCTAGCGGCCATTGAGGAGTGCCTAATTCACGTGAATGACAGAGGGGATAACTACGACAAAGTTATTCTCAGCGATTCTCTTAGCTAAAGGATTGCAATAATAATGACCGTGACATTCAGAAAACTTTCACTGATTTCAGACATTCAAGAAAGTGGAAGAGAAGTCACTCTCGTCTGGGTTCCCGCCCATGTTGGTAGCCCTGGCGATGATAAGATGACTTAGCAAGAGCCATCACTACCAGGGAACGGCTAGACCACTGGATCTCAGCGTCTTTCAAGGATGTCAAAAGGTCTGCAGCCCGAAACATCATCCAACAATGGCAAACCAGATGGGATGAAGACACAGGAAGTCTCCACTACAAGGAAATAAACTTGTGTCGTGAAGAGCAAATTCTAATGTGCCTCAATGAGGAAGGAGACCTTGATCTCCAAACTCCGTTTTGGAAAATGTGCTCTCACACTTGTTTCTCTTGAAGCATCACGCAGATGGAAAATGGCAGATCTGCCCTCAGGAGGATGAAACTATCCGGCATTTCACTGACACAAGTCCAAATCATCTTAGTTATGCAACGGACTTTAATCAAATAAATAAATAAAAGCGAACGCCTGTTGTTTTAGCCTTGATATAAGCCTTGGTATGACTGTTTTTGTCACAGCCCTGGCAAACCAATCAATGTTGCGTTGCTGCAGTCAAATGGTGAAGAATAGCACGTCAACGCTAGAGTGCTCAGTGCAAATGAAGAATAAAATTTTATTTGCGTAAAATTGCAAATTTTAACTTGAAAATATAAATAATTGTCAATCAATTTAATTCTTCTAAGCCTTATGATCTATGTTATTGTTTGCACCAAGTCGATATTCAGATATGGCTCCTGAGGAGGTATCGAACTGTGCCTTTCACAATTGGTATTCGCAATTCGAAAATACTTCAGTTCGAAGCAAAATTGTCAACATTTCTGATGATGCACTACAATACATCGTTTCTAATGGATTGATCTTGCCTTCTGACATATCTGCCAACAATCGGTCAGACGATCTCGATAAATTTTTTAGCGATATCAAAAGTGCTATTAAAAGTCTAGGTGGAAGTGTAATTCCGAAATTCACATGGAGCGTTCCTATAGATGCTAAATGGATATCACATGACAAATCCTTAAAATGTCAGACTCCTGATGAAGTGATGATGCTTATCAAGAGCTCAGACTTTGTGACGCACGATATTGAGCATGCATTCGATGATTGCAATGAATCTGAGTCACCAAGTTGCAAACAAACTCTATGCCACAAGCTGAACCTTAGAGAATGGGTGGACATAATTCCTAGCAGTGAATTCCGATGTTTTGTAAAGAACAATGCCCTTGTTGGTATTTCACAAAGACATTGTGACACTTTCTTCCCTGATCTTACTACAAAGGTTGATTTTATAAAAGAAAAAATAACCAATTTTTTTCTGGCAAAGATCCAATTCAAATTTTCTAATGTGAATTTCATATTTGATGTTTTTCTGGACAAGCAAGAAGTGAAGCTTTTAGATTTTAACGCATTTAATTCATCGACCGAAAGCCTCTTATTCACATGGGAGGAGATTAAAAATGATTCCTTGAAGGGAGGGACATTGGCGTTTCGGTTGGTTGAAAGCAAAGGATGTATTAACTCAAATCCACACCAGTGGCATTCATATCCGATGGATTTTCTGCATTTGTCAGCAGGATTGGATTACAATAAGTTTATTGATTTGCTCCAATCTAAAGACCTCATTAGATCCTTTGACAGTGACAGTGACAGTGATGCAGATGACTGTTGTTAATAAATGTGTTTTGTGTTCTTTGACACTTTTTTTTATAACGTTGTTGAGAATTTACTTGGCAAAGTCGACCGTTTATAAAACTGGTGAATCCATTCCCCCATAACCTATTTACGAAAGTAATTTATCAATGCGATCCTTATTTTATTAAAAATGAGTTGCTTTCATCACTCTGAGCATATGTAGTGGAGAAGTGGAACGGAGTGGAAAGATTAAGTGATTTAGGGTCGATATTGTAAAGGTCCTAGCAATCTAAAATCGCTCTTCTCTTAGTGCCGTTAAGTTACTGACCAGTTTTAAACCTTTCGTTGAACGACTAACGAAAGCTCAGCCACATTGCTGCATAATATTATCTAGAGGTGCGGTATGTTCAAGCTCAAAGTAATTCAAAATATCAATTCCAAATAAATAGTAAAGATAGCCTTTGCAATTTCTTCTTGATTCCAGTAATCACCTAATTATGAGTTAATTATTCACTTTATGCTATTTTAAGATGAGTGGTTCTGTCGAAGTAATTGTAGATGTAATGTATCGTATAATAATCAGTGACCTGTAATTAATGCTTTAATTATATGTAATTATATTAGTGAATATCCGTCATTTTGCCGAGCTTTTATGGCTTTGAAGTAAGCAGTTAAGTTTTCATTGTTGTCTTGATTTGCCGCGCCTGGGCGATTTTTTGTTTATGTGGTTTTGCTTTTCCATTGTACCGTAAGATCGAGCAATTAACTATGGCTGATTTAGGTGATAGCTCTTATGAAGACGTCTCATTGTCAGGTAAAATATGTTTGTTTTATTGAAATTGTGCCTACACTTTAAGTAACTAGGATATCATTAGTTGGAAGGGATGTTTCTAAGTGACTGAAGTTGGCGATGCGCTATTGCGATGCGATTAGTCAATTTTTGCAATCTGAGAATTGTTTCTTGTATATAAATGTGTTATGCTTCCATGTGATGAATTTGCTTAATGTTTTTTTTATTACCATTTTAACCTAGTAAGAGGAGAAATGAAAACCAAAGCTCTCTCACTGATATGGAGTTTTATTAAAAAATCTCAAAAAGATGCTTCATATAACTTTAAATCTAGTAAAATCATGAAGATGGGTCTCTTGAAAAATTATCAAATGGCAAGAATGTATGAGTTAGTACTCCTGTTAAGAAGTTTTCCCTATAAAGCTTGGTATAATTCACAATGATTAATCATAAGATTCTCATCTTAATTTCAGTACCTCAAAAATGTTCTTGAGTCACAGATCACATGCCAGTGAATGTGTGTTATTCTGCTGTTTCACAAACAAAGATGATTTTGTGAACCTGGTTTACAACGGGACTCCTGCATTAAAATATGCAGATGGTTGGTTATAATTTTCAAATAACCATTAAATAACCCATATGATATAGTTTGCACATTCAATTTCAGGAATAAGTGGTTTTGCATTTGACGTATATCCCGATATTCTTTTGGAAGAATCTTATAAATTAACTCCGACTTGTTGGATGGTCCTCTTCAAGGTTATCTTACAATAATTGTGCCTGCTCTCAATAAGCTGTTTATTGATAGTACTTTATGGTTCAATCAGTGCTGTCTAGGTGACATTGGCCATCTGTGGAACCAGCAATTGGTCGATATTCCATTGTATACTGATTTTCAAAGTTCCCTTGAGCTTCCCACAAAGGTTATTTTATTTTAAAACTATGTTCTTTTGATTGTTGGTTTTAAATCTCAACTATCCTCAACAGATAATCGTAAAAGAAAAATTAAATTTTGGTATTGGCCGACTTCATCAGTGTTATCCTTTTGGTTATATAGAATTTTGTCAAAGAGAGAATGCAGCTTTTAGCAACATACCACTGATTTACCATTCATTGCTGCCAAAGTCTACAAATAAAATGATTGTTGCTGAATTTGGTGCTTTGATTCATGGATACCTTAATAGCAATCAGTGCAAGTATCTAGAATTCATTGTTCTCTGTGCAGTTCTGAAGGAACTTTTAAAAAGCATAAAGATGCTTCACTCTCAACTGCTTGGAAAAATTATCTTTCTGGATTCTTTAGATCACAGATATATTCAAGAGTCCTCTGAGGAAAATGACTGTAACATTTTCTCAACATTTGGTGAGAGAAGTCACGAGGGTAGTGGGCATAGTTCCACTCAGCCCTTTGTTCTTATAGAACCAGTTCTGAAGTTAGACAAACCATGTGAAGGAAGCAAGGAGACTGAAATTATATATTTGGAAAATATTTCAGAAGATGAACAAAATGGCTCTAAAGTTAGTAAAGAAAATTGTCTTAATAAAATCTCTTGTTCCCAGGATGTTTCAGAGAAGCGGGTGGAGTTAGATTCGATTGAGATTAGGCAAGAAAACAATTCATTTCTACAACCTGTGAACGATGATTCCGTAATCCTTATTCCTGCTTTAATGCCATCTAATTTGAGTTTTAATGTTAGTGTTTCTGCAGAAACCAATTCCATTTCTCAAGCAAATTCTGACCAAGATATCAATGATAAATGTCATGAACAGAGTATCAGTTTGATGTTACCTGTACAACCATTAGATGAAACTGAAGCAACATCAAATAATTCCTCAAAAAATCATGTCCAGTGCCGACCTCGTAATTCTTCAATTGATTGGAAAACTGAAGATATTTCTCCCCAGGTCCTAGAAAGAGACCACATAAATGCAAAAGCGACAAAATCCACTGAACAGTTACAGCAGAAAAAATCATTGCCTGTTACTGTTGGTGAGCAAAGTAATTGCAGAGCCTCTGGTGTTTTTTACTGCAATGAGCCTAATGAACTGCATTCTGAATTTTTGACAAGTGAAGAAATGGTCGCAAATGATGAATGTCATCTCAATATTGGCACTTCAGATGGCCAGAAGAAAGATTTAGTTGATTGTAATGTAGAATATAGTTCTCATATTATTTCTGCAGAATGTCAGTTGGAAGAAGTCTTGAATTTGAAAAGTAATGAAACTGGAAATCATGAACCTAACCTCACTGAAGGAGAAGCTGCAGACATGAATGGAGAAAAAGTTAATACCAATGGGTCATGTCTTAACATTTGTGAGCAGAGTGAGGCTGCATCAGGTTGCACAGAGGACGATTGTGGGGATTCTGGAATCATTTCTATGGAACTTCAATCGGAAGAATTGAGTTCTGCAATGACACGAGGAAGTGATGAATTATCAGAAACATTTGTCAATAAGAGCAATGATCCAAATAATGGATTGTCAGATGATCTTGGCAAACATTTTTCAATTTTTGATGAATCTATGTCTCCAGGAAGACTTGTGATAGATCTTAATCCTGATTGCCATGAATTTGAGAAAGTAGTTCTTTCACAAGATTCTTGTTCAAATTACCTTCAAAATCTTTTGTATCAAGAGGATGTAGAGCGTTTACAAGATTTTTCTTTGAATCAAAATAATACTAAAACAGTGAACCTTAATGAAAAATTGGAGAAAAGATTTGAATCTAGCAATTCCCCTCAAGTATCACAGAAAAAATTAAAAAGGACTTCAAATACTTTCCAATGCAATGTTAAGAATAACTGGAATGTTTCAAATACTGCCATTGAGGATTGCAGTATTTCATTTGATAATAACCTAAATAAAATTTTAGAGAGTGAAAAGACAAAAGAGTCCCTTAACATTGTGTTGGAGCCAATTTCATCTGTAGCAAATGTTTCTTTGCAAACCAACAAAATTTTGAACTCTAAAGATGATGCACTTGTGATAATGAAAAATTCTCATCTCTTTAAAATCCATCCTTCCAAAACAATAAAAGCTAAGATGGCATTTAAGTCAGAAGAAGATAAACGCGAGGGTAAAAAAAGAAAGAAAGCAGAAAAAGACTCTTCTAAATGTAAATTATTGAAAAAGGAAAACATTCAAGCTTCTGCCAGATCTAATCCTGAGATAAAAGAGATGAAAACACATCATTCTAAACTATTTCAGGTTGATGATTCAACCACAAACACATCAGATTTATGTAAAGCAGTTGATTCTCAAACAAGAAATGGAATTAAAAGTGATACTAGTTTTAAAAAATACAGAATACCAAGAAAGAAGCTCAAGTTAGATCCACTTGAAATTTTACAAAAAGTACTTCCTCATGAATCAAATGTGAATAAACACACTCATTTAGAAACAAAGCTCAAAGTTGGTCAGATGGCTAATGATAATTGTCCACAACATCCAAAAACCAAGGGAAAGTTTAATAGCAAAGAAATTGCTAAGGAAATGGAAAGCCGAAATGAAGGGTCTGCCTCACACAAGTTTCAGGATAGTTCTGCACTGGAGCAATTCAAAAGATTGGTGGAAATGAATAGTGAATATGATGTTACAACAGAATTAATCAAAATACTGCAATCTCATCAAGACATGACAAAATCAATTGACAGGGAAAAAGACAAATATGAGATAGAGAATCTATTATCAACCATAACAGAAAACTGTGAATCTTTAGAAAAATCAAAGCCATCTTTGGTTAACTTGGCATTCCAAGATTGTGATGATGATACTCTAATTCACTATGGGATACTTAAGCTGATGCAGCGGAGGCTTGTGGATGCGTTAGCAGGAATAGATTGCTTTCTCCATACTAGAAACATGTTTTGTATTCTACCAAAAGAGTTTAGGCTTCCAGAGGAAGAAAATAAACATGAGACATTTGATGGTTTGAGCCTAGTTTTTAGGCATGATGCAGTACTTGATGCCAATCACCTAAGACTTTTGAGAGTTTTGAGGAATAACATAATTTTGTTAAATAAAAATTGCACAAAAATCAATGAATTAGAGAAAAGAAACAGAGCCCTTAGTATTCTTAGTAGCCTACATCAGATCAGGTTTCTTGTGCTCGAAAAACTTTGCTGTAATAACAAAGGATCAGTCATTTCTGTCCAGCAAGAAATTTCGATAAGATTATCTTGGAACCAGTAAGTTAGCCAATCTGAAGATTGGGTGATTTGTTTGTTATATCTTTACTTAGTAATTGTTCTTTCTTTTTTTAGATATCTTGCTGAATTGTTATTCAAATCTCGAATTGAGCAGAATGTGGACTTTCTTCAAGCCATCCAATCACAAACCCAAGAATTAATGGAATGTGGAACCTACCTGAAGAATAAACACTTTTTATGATGCATGACAATCCTGATCTCATCAAAGTCCCCCAAATCTCCTTAATCTGCAAAGTCTGGCCTTGTTACTAAACTTGTTATTAATATTTTATGTTTACCATTCCTACAGTTTGATTCCTTTTTTGCAAGCCATTGTGGTAAATATTTTCAAATCTCCCATGTGACAATCTCATTCCATAGCAGTTTGATAGAATTAAAACATTTCTTCCTTAATGTAAACAGAATTTTCTGTTTCTTGGAACGATGCTCACAGGGAATTCTTGAGAAGCTGATGATTCTGAACCCTGAGAGCTGCTATTGCTAACTCAAATGTTCAGCGATGCAATGTACAGTACCGCTTGTTTTACATTTATTTCCTTCTTTATTTACTATGTAATAGAACATTTTTACTTTAAATGATCTATTGGTTTTATTGTTTCCAAAGTATTGTTGTTATAGAGCACAATTTAACACATCATTGTATAGGATCTTATGCATTCTCAGCTGCCTTTAAAGCACTGTAGAGTTCATCATGAATATATGTGATGGAATTATGAGTCTGTTGCTTCTGTTTGAATCATGGTTTAAAATATTGAAGATGAACGCTGTCTGTTTAAAAAATTTAACATATACATTTTAAAAGCGTTCACTGGTCAAACAGCATAAAACTGGGTTGCGGTCGAAGATTGAACTTCTATTTGGCTGAGTTTGAATTGCATCCTTTTGATCCACTTGGCAAGCATCTCACAGAATATTTTTGGTTCTTTGGATGATTTTGATGGTCTCCAGTTCTGGCACATTTGTAATCTCACTTGCATATGACCTGGTAACTGAAGCATTTTGAAAATGAGCTTAGACTTAATACTCTACATTCACATGGCTTTAAATTTAAAATATAAAATTTACCTGACTATGATAAGAGCGCAAGATTGGGACCCACAATGAGAACAGCTGAAATTGAGAATAGTAAGATCGAGATGAGGACAAATGACGAATGCATGTACCTCATGAGACAGTAGCATTAAAGCACTAAGAAGTCAACGATAATATCTAGTCTGATGAATGGAGAAGATGGGCAAATAGTGAGTCTTATGAGTTGATTAATAGGTTCTTGTGAGGTTGTTGAGGGCAGACTTTGCATGGAAACAAGCTTACAATAAAGGAAAAAAATTGCATTAAGAACCTTCACAAGTACAGTTGAGTTGCACTCCTGCAAAGCTTCCATTAAGCTCAAGAAATGAAGGTTTACCATCTCTGACATCTGAAAGGAACAAATGAACCACTGCTGTTTCACCTTTGATAGATTCACCTAACAAACACATAAGAATAAGATATGTCTCCAATACAAACCACTTTGGAGTGGGACAGAAGTTGCAAGATGCCCGGGGTGACTTTACCCCAAAAGTCGATGATGGTTTGATGGGGAGCAGTAGAGTCATCCATGAGTGGCATATCAAGAATATCTTGTAACTCGCAATACATGGTCCATAACTAGCATTAAAACAATTAATTGCAGTGCAAGCAGTATTCACTGATATCATGATGATATTTTTACACACCAATGTTATAAATTAACCTGACAAAGCATGAAAGCATGGAAAAGAGATGACATGTGAAGGACAGAAGTCTGAAAAGAAAATTTAGGAAAATATTTTTCTTTCATTCTAAGAATTAAAAACGTATTTGGCAGCTTTTCTTTTCTTTTTGGGTGTGCAGGTTGGCCGAATAGGTTGCATTCCTGCATATGACAGTAATGGCAACAGTCGTCGTGTCGTGTTTGAAACCCATCCTGCAATGCCGTAAGCACCCTTGGGAAGGAGCGCTATTACTTATTTATTTATTTATTAAATAAGTGAGCAGAGGACAGAAGCCTCTTACCTGCTCACTATATAAATGGTTAAACAAAAAGTGCCTCTGATGCTCTGCATATGGTGCTATATAAATGAAGTATTTTTAGTATGTTTACATTTTATTCTGTCCTATTTACAATAACAGTTGAACATGTCAAAGCAACATCAAGATTATAAAATCGTTGGTCACTTTTCTATTAAATTCTATATGAACTGCATATTCCATGCTCCTGGTCCACTGCAAATTGGATTGTTGTAATTTGGTAACAAATCATAAAACCTTAGATTGTCCACTGAATCCAGTGAGGATGACCATGATGTGATCAGCTATGTAGCCACAGCACTCCATGGTCAGAGGGCGACAAACAATGGCCCCAGCAGCTCCAGTAACTGCACTGTGCATGAGTGAACTAAGCAGCAGCCAGCACAAGATGCGAACGTGACAAATGCAATCCACAAACTCTCTTGGACTGGAAATTACTTTGTCATTCAATTATATTTGAAATTCTCAATTATATTTCAAAGGTTAAATAGATCATCTCTAAATATCTGCATGTGCTAAGCTTTAAGTGACATGTGATCCAATAAAAAGGAATAACAAATCAAATTTGAATAATCAAACCCTTGCTGGATAGCAGAAGGTGGGTGGAAGAGCCATGGAAGATACCTGGCAACAAGTCTTCCATCTTTGCCGCTCGAGTATGAGAACTCGAGTGCAACAAATTGAGCTATGCCAACTTTTAAGTGACTTCCAAGTGTGTCTTCATTCAAATTTTGAAATGCCCCCTTTGTATTAGTCTTAATAAAAAAAAGATATTGTTTATGCATTGGCACCATATCAAAACATAAAATTTAGAATAAAATAGTATTTAGGGCCAATAAAAATGTTTAAAATGATATTTCTGAAGCCAGTAAACATCTAACTTTGAGTTTGTTGGTGGTGTGAATATCAGCAATGAATTCAATACAATCTGACAAGTGCATCTTGAGACAATCGGCAACATTTGTGGACACGAGAGTTTGCGAGTGAGGATTGAAGGTGTAAGAGGCAAGTTCTTTGACAATGTTTATGGGCCCAAGAGTCCCACCTGCATCCAAGCACATCATCTGCAATGAAAGGTAAAAGTGTAACTAATGAATAATAATTGGATAATTTATTTATGAGTAGTGAATCAAATCAACCTGCACAAGAAGCACAAAATTTTCATCTGGTAAAACTTGCTTGAATCTGATTGTCTGAACCAACTCTGCCACAACAGACCTCGAGAGGTAGAATTTATCTCTCTCCTTTGGATTTTGAGATTTTTTTTTATTGCTTATTTTTGTTTCTTATTTTGATTATGAATCGGTGGTTCTTAAACAAACTTTTGTGAAAGCCCGTCCACAGAGAGAACAAATATCCATCAAAAGTTGAAGCCTGAAACTGCAATTCTGTATTGTGAAGCTCAACACCTTTGAGAAGGGTTCCAGAATAGACTTTGAAAAATAAATCACTTCAATTATTATTCAAATGTTTTCAAAATGCAAATAAATTCTTTAGCAATTAAAATCATGATAAAATAAGAAGAAATATTACTTTGACAGATGAAATAGCAGGCATCTTGAGGATGGAGATGATGATCTTCAGGAGAGAGTTCACGTGGTTGAAAGGGGAGGGAATAAGGATGGAAATCTTCCTGAAAAATCCCTCAAACAAAGAAATGAGAGCAGGAGTGGAATCAAGAATGAGGTGATCCATAAAGTTTGAGAGATTTACAACGGCATTGGTCAACTGGTCATTTGTCAAAGTCCTCATCTCATTAAGGCCCTGTTGTCATACGAATCATTCTTCAAAATAGGTTGATAATGATGTGTTGAGTGTTGAACAAATGATGCTTGTCTTCTCAAAAGATCTACAAGCCTATGACAGAATAGAACTTTCTAATTCTTCAGAACTCTTAATTGTTACCTCTAAAATGAGTTGCAGTGCAATGGGGCAATTCAATTCAGAGAAGTCTGCAAGTGTTGAAGCCAGAACACTCAGGAAGCAGTTGTCTAAAGCAATGTTTTAAGGATCAGCACACATTTTACTGATTATTAATAGGAAGTAATTTATTTGGCTAGTAATGAGCAGTTAATAAATAAAACCCTCCAATAACATTGGAGCACTAATTACTTCATTGGAAATAACAAACCACAAATAATTGAGGTAAAAAGCTGTGGGAAAACATTGTTGGGTGCAAGTTGATGGAGGACACATCTTAGAAACTGTCTGGCTGTGCTCATTGAATTTCCTGGTATCACAACCCCAACCCTGATCAATACAAATTGAATTCCAAAGTTGAAGGTACTATTTCAATAAGAATTTTGAAGACTGCTATGAATAATTAAGCAGGCTAAACTGCATAACAGAAGACATATCGGATGGTACTTAACCACATAATAGAAGATATATTGGATAGTACTTAACTGTTCTGATTGCCATAGGAATGGACTGTTAGCAGCTATCCTGAAATAAACACGTGATAGAATATTTAATTTCATAAAAAAAAATTTATTTAATATTGAGGTATTAAAATCAAATAATAACGGTTTAGGATTTAATAAAGCTTTAAGTTTTATTTTCTCACAAGTTTCTTTTAAATAATTTTTTATTTGTGATAGTTGTTCTTGCAAATAAACAAACCTGGACACACAAAGAAACATATTTGGCAAGAGAGAAGCTGCCATGACTGGTTCCCGATGGATGAAAGTTGCAAGGCACACAATGGCTGTGCTGACAGTCTCCTCATCATAGCACTCCAATGGAGTGGAACACGAGGGACACTGATCCACCAACAAGTTGTCCGTCGATCGGCTGCAACTTCCTTGCTTCTGCCTTGGATCGGGTTCTTCGGAATGCTTCTGTTGCATTTCTGACCTCCTCGTTCTGTCAAATGCAGGTGAAAATGCATCAACAGTATTCATCGTTGTTATTACTAAACATTCACAAATTTATAAAATGTTAAGGAATGTCAATGAACCAATAAATAATTCATCTGCAATGCATCAATAGATGATTCATTTGCAAAAATTAAAAAATTTAAACTAAACAAACAAATGCTCAGAGATATCAAAAAATGGAATGGTCACCTTCCACTGGAAATATGTTCAGAAATGAAAGTGTTGAGTTCAGGAATCTCATTAACCAGTTGCACCATGCTCAACCCTGTTTTGCGTGACTTTCTTCCCTTTGTGTCAGATTCAACTGCTTTAACTTTAGTAAAGAACATTGTAAAACTTCAAGACTGCTTCATTAACTTCTTAAAAACAATTCAATAAAAGTATTCATCACTTGGGGTTTTCCCATGCTTGGATGCATCATCATGAAATGTTTTGTTGTCCACAGCCAAGTAGTCATCGCACCTCAATGATTTTGATTCTCCATTTTTCAGTCCTTCCCTCTCATTGACTACATCAATAACCTTTAAATGGCGGTGATTACCATTTCCAGTAAGAATCACTATCAATATGATTTTTGCTCATGTTTTGAGTTTCAATAAAAGGTTCAAAAAAGAAAAAGAAATATTGC
Organism: Hirudo medicinalis; assembly: GCA_011800805.1. Lineage (NCBI taxonomy): Eukaryota > Metazoa > Annelida > Clitellata > Hirudinida > Hirudinidae > Hirudo > Hirudo medicinalis. The sequence continues at coordinate 28,814 of MPNW01000003.1, forward strand.
TAAGTGATGATAACTATTAATTGATCAATAAAAAGTCGACCTTAGGTTGGGCTTGAACCCAGATATGAAAGCTATCAATTTAGCAGAGCATAAAGCAACAATTGCTAACATTGGAATGTAGATTTTTGGACAGAAGCTCAGAAGCATCCAAAATGATGGAAGAAGTTTCAGAATCTTTGTGACCCTCATGCTTTGATGCTCCACTTTTTGAGTGAGATAAATTTTTCAGTAGGATTCCATCACCTTTCTGAATAAAGCAATTGAACTTTTACTTGTTGTTATTTATTCAGGAAAAAAAAGAAAATATTAAGGTAGAAACTAAAGGTTAAATTTACTTTTGGTTGTTGTTAATATTAAGATAAATGAACAACTAATTTCTTCAGGAAAAATAAAAATGACTGATGACCTGGAACCTCATCTTCATGGCAGAGAAAGTAGACTCCTCTGAGTCGAATGGAATCTTATATTCGGCTATCCTACGTGCTTGGTCGTCTTCGCTCCTGTGCTGACCTCCTTCATCTTTTCTCTTTCTCCAACCATCATCGACCTTGGCAGACTTCAACCTATATATACAAAATATATACAATATTATTTATTCTAATGTCGTGATGTTCCAACTTCATCAGTGGTCAGAAGATACAAGATTTCATGATGACTAACATGGACTTTGAGAGGACAGGAGATGATGATCTCGAAAAAGTGGGACTCTGGAAACCAGATGCCATTTGATCGAGGATGGCTGCAGATCTTCTGGTCGTCTGAGGAGTGAATGAATGGGCCGGAGAGGACATGACCTCCTCCTCGTTACTTCCGGGCGGAGTTTCTATCTCCAGGATGTTCTCCAAGTCCCCCACCGATACATTGCTGGTGTCTTGAGTTGAACAGAAGCAACTAAGTTACAACTGCCATTAAAGATAGTCTTACAAATAAAACCTCTGTTTCTCTGAAGATAGGGACTTGGCAGAATGATGGCTTCTTCTTTTCTTTTGCATTGGTGGAATCGAGCATCAATTGTGTTGATCGTGATTTTTATCAATCTCATTATCACCTCAGAGTTTGAATAGGAATACTGGTAAAAAAATGATTTATTAATAAATTTACAAAGTTATTCTAAAAATATGTCCTAGTTATTAATATAATCATAGAAAATTAAGACACCTTGTACAGGATTACCAACAAGGACTGGAGCCAAGAAATTCTAACATAGGGTTCTAGGTACCAGAGTGAGTAGTTGGGTGGCTGGTAGTCGCTGGCATACCTCTGAGGGGAAGGACAGTACTGGAGGATATCCAGTGCGAACGGAAGCATGGTGCTGCCAAGTTTGAAGTTTCTGTCCAACACCTGGAATAATTTTTGTTTTTAAATGCAAATGCACGAATAAAGTTTAACAAAATTGCCCAATAAAAATAATTTGTTCTTAGTTCAAGCAAATCAATGATATTACGTTACGTTATTATGATGTAATGTTATGCTGTTATTATGATATTATGTTGTGCTGTTGTTATTATGATATTATGTTATGTTATTATTATGACATTATGCTACCTTTGCAAGCCCAGATATGTAAGCATTGAACACCACAGATGTCCTGAAAGAGTATTTCAATATCAAACTTGGACAGCTTGCAATTCAGTTTACTTTTAAGTTCCCAAGTCTATTCATACCATCACAATTTTCAGATTGGAATTTTAGAAAATTTCAAATGGTTTGAGAAAAAATTCATTAAAACATAAGCAAAATAACAACAACAATAAATAAGTTACAAAGCAGTAAAATGAGAAAGTTGAAAAATCATGTGGCACCTCAGTTTGTATGGGGGTATTGTAAAGACCTTCTCGGAAACATTGTATCCAAGAAAGAGGCTCACATGCCACAAGAGGTTACTCTAAATTAGCAAATTTAATGTTTAATTTAGATTGACCAAAGAATTCAAAAGAATTTCTATTAAATTAATTGCAATCTATCTTCATCAATATAATTCTCATCAAATCAGTTTAATATCCATAAACTTACCAAGGACTTGCTTGGCTCAGTATCATTTTCATCCTCAGAATTCAGCATAAGTTGCTGTTGTTTTAAAATATATGAAATGTGCAGAAATTCTGACTTAGTACAATAAATGTAATAATTAAAATCTGTCCAATAAATTTTATAATTAAATGGTAGGAGCTTATAAAGTGACATTGCTCAATTTATTAAATGCTGTAAGACGAAGATTGCAAATCAACAAACACTCATAAACAAATCAATGAGATGGTGCAGAGTTTCACGATCAAGGTCTTCAAATGCTACAATCTTCTGCAACAAACACATCAAATTGTTTTCTCCATCAGTGAATTCCCTCAAGTTTCCACAAACTTGAGCTGAAATAAATATTGAATTATAGCAAAACACAATGAAATGTTTTTCTGATAAACTCTATAAAAATTAGAAATGAAATAATTTCATTTCTTGCAAATAAAGCTCAGAATGGACTGACCATTCAAATTAGTGAAGAGACCAGCTCCAAATCTTGACCCTCTGCCTCTATAAAGTGGTGCAGACTGTTGTCTGACATAGGCCGATTTCTTCTGATCTGTTTTATTTCTTTATTTCATTCAAGTCATTGTTTGCAAGTGAGAGATGTTTTAAGTCTTTGATAAATGTATTTGCAGTTAAAATATGAAATATTAATTGTGATTTTGAGCTGGAAAAAACAGTGTTTTACTGGAAAGTAATAACAATATTAATCGACTTCTTGCGACTAAGAACAACTAATAATATTAATAATAATGTAAAAAAACAATAATATATTGTCCATGAAGTTTAATAAACTATGTAATTACAAATAAATGTTCTCATGCACTTCATTCTATGAGACTCTTGATTTGATCCATTTCCAAATCAAATCAAATAAATAATCTAGCTCACTAGATGAAGAATTGATAAAAGAATAATGTACTTCACTCTAACAACGCAAAGTTGAAAAGAAATTCTAGAGTTAATTCTAAGAAGGGTTGTGAAAAACATACTAACGTTTTTTTCTGCTAACTTTATTACAAACAAAAACATTCAAAGCTGATAAAGATTATACTCCCAAAATTTATTTTATTGTATAACTAAACCCTATTCAATTGAAATGTTACACATGAGCCAAAGAAACCCAACCTTTTCTAAGAGGAGCAAGTTGCTTTGAATAAACAAGCAATGTAGACAGGGGTTTTCCTCCACCAATGTTCAGTGTTGAACATTTCTTGAAAGATTTCAGATAGCTGGACCTCATCAGAGCCGTGCGAGCTCTTGTTGCCTTTTCCAGAAAATAATCTCCCAAAAGATCACTGTGATGCAAGTCTTTAATGAATTTAAATTTGGGTTTACCTATTTGCCTATCCAGATAAAAAAAAACAATCAAGGCAAATCTATATAACAAACCTTCGAGATGGGCAATTTCCCCCACGTTTTCAAGACCAATTTGTGCTTCCAAACAGAGCACATCAAGTTTATTGAAGAAAAAGTCCCAGGAGAGAATGGAGGGATTTTTATTTGAGTTGAGAAGGACAGTTGACAATTTTTTTAATTTATTGAGAATCAACGTCCTGTCATTAATCAGCAAATCAAAATGATGCTCCAAACAGAGACACATGCCCTAAAAATATTCCACATGATCTCACAGACATTTTTTTTATGTATGTATTCTTTTTATTGGGCATAAATGTCATGAAATACATAATTCAGAATAATCAATTGTCCAAAGGATCATCCAAAGGGATGTATTCCCTTCCAGATTATCGAATAGTTTACCTAATAATTTACTGAATAATGATGATTCACTTTCAAAAAGGACTATCAGATTTATAAAAGAGTTTTATTTTGATGTTTTATGCATGAAAATATTAGAAAAGTAGTAACAAGATGACAAGATGAAATAATAAACTATCAAATAATGAATAAGAAATTAGAATCCAACTCTATAAAAACCTTAAGAGCTTTGATGCTCATTGACTCGATGAGAAGTGCAGCCTTGACAGCAATGGAAGAGTTGACGTCGTCAAGAGAACCAATGAGGTGGTAGAATGCGTGCGCAAGAGAGGATCGCACATATTCATTGGTTCCAATCTTTTCCTCGGTCAAACAAGAAGCCACCACTGCCACCTTCTCAGCTTACAATTTAAGACAGTCATAATTTATGCACAAATGAAATAGTCACACAACAAATAGTGAAACTAACTGGCTTTAAATCTAACATTCCAAGAGTTGTTTGAAAAATTGTTCTCAATTAAATTTCCGAAGACATCAACACTGAATGGAAAGGTGAGGAAATAAATCAGAAGAGACACAGCACTTGAACTGGCCTGGTTGTGCTCAGAAGTCAACATATTCCATAACCTGTTAACATATTAATTAATTAATTATTAAATCAATATGATTAATTTATTATTAAATCAATATGATATGCCTCAACAAAATATGAAACAAAAGACTAATCGAATAAAAAATGTTGTTGCATCATTTTTTCCTTCCTCATTGCAAAGTTTTTAATTCTGACTCACCCTGGTAGGGCAAGGTCTGCAGAAAAATGTTTGAAAAAGTTTCTTTCCTGAAGGTTCTTCTGCATCCTGAGGAAATCAGAATGTTGACACAGCAGATACATCGATGTCAGACACAAGTACTTGCATTCGACGTTGGAGACAACTCCAATCAGCTGAACAGCGTTGGAATGTTTTACAATTAAAATGAACATTAAAATGAATACAAAGTTGTGCTACACAATGTAAGCTAGCACAATTTCATTCTTGTTGTGATGTAATAATCATATATAACTTGTCAAACTAATTAAGGGTCCAGTGCTGGAGTTGGTTAATAAATAAAAAATTAAATATTCAAAATATTAATATTAAACCATAATATTAAGTAAATAAAGCAAAATGGCTTCTGCCTGAAAACAAGCAGACCTCAGAAAAATGAAAAAGAAGTCGGTGCTGGGGAGGTAAAGCTGACAAATTAAATTCCATGCTTCCATTTTCTGAAACGAAATTAAAAATCATTCATAATAAAATGACATTAATATTAATGAGATTAGTGCTGAATGTAAGATTAGTAATTAATTGCAATAAGTACTCAAAATAATTGGAATGATAACATTAAGAATAGCAACTTACCTATGAGCTCCTGATCAACAACACTCACAGGTCCATTCTCCACGGGCATCTTGGGACTTTTTGAAACGATGAATGTAATCAACTTGTTGCAGAGAAGATGCAGGGTGATCTGATTGCTGCTGCCAATGAGGATGGTTTCATCAAGGAGGATGGTGATCATGCTGGAGAGCATTTCAATGATGGTTTGGTTGACGGCTTCATTCACTTCTCTGTGAGGCTCCACATCTTGTATCTCAATCTATTCAAAGCCATCAACTTTAGTAAGTCATGTCTGTTGATTTATACAAAGTGGAATGAAACACCAAACATAAAGTATTCGAAGCTCGAGGTCCCACATCTAATGGCATTCATTTAACATGTGATTATTTTCACAACTTATTATTTAATAATTATTATAATTAATATAATTAAAATAACAGCAAGGGGCTGCTTTGGCCTGTACCAAGATGTATCATTATTATCATCATAAAATATCCAATGACCTGTTTGAGGAGGACATCCAACATAATAAGATAACATTTCAGGTGCTCTTCACTGCTTGATGAATGCACTTCATCCACTGGATCGTCTGCATCTTTCTCTTTTTCCTCATCTTTTTCATCATCGTCTTCTCCCCCTTCAGTCTTCAGATTGGTTTCAGGCTTGTCACATGAAACTTTTTGAAAGGCTACCTTCTGAAGAGATGTTGTACCAAGCATGAACATTTCAACAAGGATTTCAATGGAGATGAAAACTTGAAGATCTGTCAATATCTGTAGAAGGCAACTCCATTTAAATAAAAGCAATAGCCATTTTATCATTTCATCAAATTTCAAAATTATTAAATTTATATGCTTAAAGAAGTCTGTTTTAGCAAATCAAACACAAATTACAAGGACTCAAGAAAAGCCTGAAGGATGGATCAGTGAAATCCTTCAGTGACTTCATTTATAATAAGTGCATCGAGAGATTTGGGGTCGTGCCTGTCAAGCGACCGCAGGAAAAGAAGGACTCCAGGCGACAGCGCGAACTCAGACGCCTCAAATGCAAAAAGAAAGCTCTTCGCCGTTGGTGGAAAGTGGCTAAAGAAGACGAGAGAGAAGGACTCTCCTCCTACGGGAGGACGTGAAGAGACGAGTGAGGGACTTGCGCCGCGCAGAAAGAGGGAGACAGAGGAAATATGAGAGGAGGAGAGCTATTAGAAGAATTTTTAGCGATCCATAAAGATACTGGAGATCGCTACTAGACCCTCCGAAATCGGGTGAACTTTCTGCAGAGCAAGACAAGTTGGAGGAACACTTACTTAAAACGTACAGCGGTACCGCTGCTGACCAGTTCTTTTTGTTTGGCGTCTCCTTCGCTCGAGGATGTGAGAGGAGTTGCGAGGAAAACGAGAAACCGATCAGCGCCAGGACCCAACGGAGTTCCCTATCTCCTATACAAAAAGATGCCCAAAAACACTATATTTGCTGCATTCCCTCATTCAGAGAGCTTGGTCGTCGGCCACGGTCGATGATGAGTGGAAGAAGGCAGAGGGCGTCTATATTCCAAAGGAGAAAGACTCCAAAGGTCTGAATCAATTCAGACCAATATCGCTGCTTTTTCTCCATTATGGCATCGAGGCTCACGTCGAACTACGTGGACATTTCAGTCCAAAAGAGAGGCATTCCAGGTGTATCCGGTTGTCGCTCCTGCACACCTCGATGATCTGGGAAGCTATCCAGAGAGCCAAGAGGAGCCGGCTGAGTCTGTACATCATGTGGCTGGACCTAGCGAACGCATACGGGTCAGTGCCACACCAGCTTCTATGGAAAACGTTGGAGGCCCATCATGTGCCACAGCCCGTTATTCACATCCTTCAGGAATACTTTAGCGGGTTCGTGATGCGGTTTTTCACCAAGACGTACACTACAAGGTGGGTTCCAGTTGGAATAGCTTTCGGGTGCATGATTTCTCCTTCCCTATCCGTACTGGCGATGCAGATCCTACTGAAGGCAGCCGGGTCCAATATTCCAGAGGCGCACATTGGTAAAGGTGTATACATGCCTCCAATAAAGGCATTCATGGATGACACTACCCTGATTATGAACAGAAAAAAGGTTGTCCAAAATAATCTGGACAAATTGAACAACCTATTAGAGTGGTGTCGAATGGCTTTCAAGCCTGCGAAATCCAGAAGTCTCGCCCTGGTCAGAGGGGAAATTCGCAGGGACATGTTCTTCGATGTGGTGGAACAGCGAATCCCCACATCATCCGAAGAACTGGTAAAAAGTCTCGGAAGGGTTTTCGACGAATCTCTCACCGACAAGAGTATGAGAGGCGCCATACTCCAACAAACCATCGAGGTACTGCAAGCGATCGAGGCGGCACCGCTCTAAGGGCGTTTCAAAGTTTGGTTGCTCCAGTTCGTGCTCCTTCCAAGACTGCTCTGGGCATCTATGAGATTGGTTTGTCAGTGGTCGAGAAACTGGAAAGGAATGTTAACCGATACACCAAAAAATGGCTGGGCCTTCCTCCAGCGCTGTCATCGGTTGCCCTCTACAGCAGGATCACGAGCCTGCGACTGCCATTAAGGTCCAGCATGGCAGAGTACAAGCTCTCCAAAATAAGAATGCAGTGGATGCTCAACAACTCCGCGGAGAGCAGGATCCTCGAAGTTAAGCCACTACTCAGATCTGGAAGGAAATTCCGAGCGAAGAATGAGATCGACGAATCAGTAGCCGAGCTGATGTTCGAAGAAGTGAGAGGTCCTACCCAGACGGACCGTCATGCGGTTGGATGGAACAACCTGCCAAATGCTCCCAGGTGAGCTCATCACGCAGAGCCATTATGATTAGCCAGGAAAGGAGGCGAAAAGTGGAACAAGACTGAGTCGCGAGGGGGGTCCAGCAATCACAGCAGGGTAAATGGACAACGTGGGAAGACATAATGCAACGACCCCTTACCTGGAGCGATATATAGAAGATGTCCCCGCTCCGACTTGCCTTCGCGATAAGGTCAGTCAACGACCAGTTGCCCTCCAGGAATTTGCAGAAGTGGGGTTTGACTAAAACATAAATAATTTGGAAGACACCAAATGCGGGCTCTGTGGCGAAACCGAGACACTGCATCACGTACTCAGCAATTGCACGTATGCCCTTGCCAATGGTCGGTACACATGGCGACATAACCAGGCCGCAAAAGCAGCAGTCTCCAAAGCAAACTCGCGCACGATCGCAAAGCAGCGAAAGATTTATTTCTTGCGCGAGGGCTTCGCACACCTCTGAAGAGAGAGATGTCAAACTCCCAGGCGAGACATTCTTGCAGAGGCAAACGACTGGACCATAGCAGCCGACCTAGAAGGGATGACGCACTACCCACAGGTGCTGATAGAAAGTGGCAAGAGGCCGGACTTGGTGCTCGTGTCGTCGACGGATGCCATCATTCTGGTGGAGCTGACGGTACCGTGGGAGGATAGGCTTCAATACAACAACGCGCTCAAAGCGGATAAATATGCAGATCTGTCGATGGACCTGGAAGCGAAGGGATACCGGACAGACCTCTTTCCCATCGAGGTTGGCGCAAGGATTGGACTGTCTAGCCGAGAGAGAACGAAAGCTATGACAAGGATGTCTGAGGCCTGCAGGGACCGGCCCAAAGAGAGCCTCTCATAGCCGACGGTAAGCGTTAGGTTCCGAAGGATAAAAACCGACAGGGACATCCGGCTGATCACCGGATGCGGCCCGCCCCCCGAAAACGTCAGGAGATTCAAACATTTGAAGACGGGAACCTCCTCTGAGGAGCTCCAAGGTGGAATATTAAGAAATAATTTGATGTTGTAGCACAGTGCCAATAATTTTAAAATAATGCACTATTTAAAAAGTGGTATGTGAAGTTCGTTTTAAAAGTAGAAATTACTTGCAACCAGGAGAGTGTTTGAAGTTGAACCTCATGATTTGTCGATTTGAATCGGAAAAGAGCGAACTGAAAAATCTCTTCACTTTTGAATGAGGATGCATTCAAACCCATGTCAAATAATTTCCTAACAAAAATAAATAATCTTCTGTTCGTAACAGGTTAGTAATAAAAAAATTAATCACATTTTTATGTACTCATTTATGTACATTTTTATGTACTCATTAAATACTGAATGATTCGATGTTTAATAAAGTTGTTGATGTTCCAACCTCAAGAGAATCTTAAATTCACTCAAGTCATGTTCGAGAACTTCACTCCTGATTGATTCAAGCCAAAAAGGCATGATATAGTTCCAACACTTTGTATTTAAATGCAATTCTGTTAAATCAGGATCATCAACACAAATTTAAAATGCCACCCAAACCTCAAGTGAGATTACATTGAAAGGAATGAGGCACAACAATTGGTTCAAGCCTTCTTTGATCTGCAATGTTCTGCTTGACATAGCATCACTAAATTGAAATAAATTTCTTTTATTAAGGAATTTAAAAGTAAATAAAATATTAAAAATAATAACTAATAACTAGTTGTTTTAAAAATGATGGTTTTAATTTTGCTGGGAATGTTTTAATTAGTTACAGGAGTTTAAGAATTATGTCATAAATTATGTCATAAATCCATTACAACCAATAAGCATTACTCACTAGCACGAAGCAACTTTGAAACACTCGAGTGGATGAGGAAGGAGACAAGCAGTAACAATGTCTCCATGGTTTTCCAAAATATCATCCATCCATTGGCATAGATACTGACAGATATAATAAATAGCATACAAAATAACAACAACAATAATAGATTCTGCTGTGGTTAATCTTAAAATTCAGGGCCAATTACTGACCACTTGGTTGCATGTATTAAAGTAGCCTAACATAATAATATTCAAATATCCTGGGCATTGGTTAAGGCTTTTGCTGCAGTGCTCCATTAGGAGTTCAATTCCTAGCCAATCGAAAAGCTTTCTGTAACTAACTAATATTCAGCATTTTTAAAATCAATTCAAGAATTCACTTTCAAAAGATATTCACAAAATGTCAAAATAGCCAGCACTTTTAGAAAAATATGCTACCTTGGATTTGAGACGGTCCAACGCATTTCCAACAACATCTACAATTAAAAATAAAATTAAAGATTTAAATGAAGTCAATGTGAAATAGTTTGTAAAAGCTGGAAATCTAAATGATGACATAACCACAAACTCATGTCAAGCATAATGTTACTTAACTAAGATATGACAGCTACTTTAACTTACTGTCCTTCAAATATGTTGTTGCATCAAACCAGTGAAACAAAGCTGACAGTAAATGTCCCAAAATTTCCTTAAAAAATGAAAGCAATGTTTTGTAAATTAAATTTTATTGATTAACAGAAAATCAAATTGTGGCTTGAATGAAACAACTTCAGAAATGCTGAATATTTTTTGTGCATTTTGTTGGGTTTTTTTTCATAATTTGTTATTTAAATAAATTAATGATGAAATTAGATCAAGAGGCATGAAACTAACAAATGAAATGTCATTCTTAACAGGGACAAGTTGCACGAGTAACCAGACACCGTATCTGCTCAGCAATTTCTTGTGGTCCCCATCAGCATCCTCATCCAGGTGGAGTCTTCCCCTGTCATCCCCCATCTCCAGCAATCTTTTATCCTCCAAATTCTCAGTCTCTTTCAGTAAGCTAAAAACCATTTCATAATTATTTTAATAAAATCTCTCAAAGCCTCCCTGACATTAATTCATCAAAAACAATGTTCAATACAATTGTTTTATGAATTTCAAACATCCCAAGTTCTTAAAATATGTTTTTGGTGTGGCACTTGAAAAGAAGTTCAGTTTGCAACCTGACAATTGAATCCACCAAGAGAACTCTGAGGTTTGGGTCTGCAGTCCAAAGAGAAGGTGGAGTGAGGTGGAATATGTGGTTTGAATCAGGTTCGTGGCGAGAGAGGTGACACTCTTCACACAGTCTCATTGGACGTTGGTCATTGAAGAGTATGCACGGAACCGAGAAACAGGTGCAGATGGCCATTTTTTGGTCAACATTTTTTGTAAAACATTCCTGAAATTTACCTTTAAAATAAAAAGTGATCACCTAGATTGTTTTAATTGTTTGCAATTTAAACCTCATTTTCACAATAGAGCTCCATTCTCTCTATTCTTCGAACTACATAATACAGCTGCTCCACAACATCCTTTGGAAGTTCATCAACACATGATTGACACATATGGATAGGAAGGACAGTGGTGTCTTGTACAAGTCGAGGGTCCAGACATGACTATTGAAAAGTGTGAATGATTTTTATGTGCTTTTTATTCATTCTGATTTCAAAATGTCTTCACCATGTATCTATTGTGCAATAATATTCATGTTTTAATGCAGCTATTCGTGAATGTTATCAAACCAACATTACGATCCAAAGAGAGATTGATTTTGTAAAATTAAATAAGGTTGAACGTTGTTGAAATAAACAAACTTTGACAGCAGCAACACATCGATTGTTCAAGCATTTACTTTTCTGACACAGAATTGTACCCCGAGCTTTAAGAATACAAAAAATACTTAAGCCTTTGAAATATGTTTATCACGTTTAAATATTAAGCCAATAACATAAAATAAAAAAAATCAAGCCACTGTAATTAATTTATGAATAATTAGAAAAAATAAAATTGCATAAAAATAACAACTCTTCAAATCACCTTTGTTGGTATATGCAAATTAAATCAATAAATTATATGAAAATTAAACAGATTGAATTTTCATGCCACCGAACAAAAATAAAATGCTTAAAGCAAAAATAAAGCTAAAGCTTTAATAATAACATTTAATTACTCACCTGCAAACTCAAACCCTGATGCAAGCAAATTTACAAGTTCATGTGTATATTTCTAATGCCTTCTAACATTTCCACACTCTTCACATATTTTACATGTTAATACAAAACATAAATGTGCTCAACAGTTAATGCTGTTTCATTCTTAACTGAAATTATTGAACATTTATCAGCAAAAAACAATCACCGATGTAAGTCCCATGGAGACCCGTTCGATCGAAGTGGATGGGAGTGAGTTGAGGCCAAAAGTAAAACAACAAATGAGCTGCTGGACCCCTGGCTGCTGAGGTTCCATAAGCAATGATGCACATGAGGTCCTGAAAACAATTTTCAAGTGTGACTTATTCACCGTCTTTAGTTATGCTATTTCGTTAACATTAAAATAAATAGATATTATTAAAATAAATAATGTAGATATTAATGATAAGAACAAGATTTACTGTAAAGACATCTTTCTTCAGTGACATCAAGCACTCCACAATCATTGAATGATATTCTGAAAGGCAATTGCAAAGATGGCAAATATTTACTTATGTTTTATTTTAAAGACAAATACGGTTGGATCTACCAACCCTTAGCAACAGCAAATTGAAAGACAATCATGAGTATGGAGGGAATCGAGTCAGCAACATAGGAAGGAAAGCCATCTGACTTGGTCTGGGCTGCTTCAACGTATTGGATCACTCATTAATAATTTTAATAATTTCTCAATTAATGGAGATTAAAGCTAATACAATAATGCTTAATAAAGTTTAATAAAAAAATGAATTTATGGAAAAAATATTCCATATAAAAACGATAAAGTTACAGCAGACGATGGAATGAGATATTGATTATTCAAGTGAATAATTAACCGAGTGTAATTGGCAGCAGGTTGGTGCAGAGGAGCATGAGGATGTCTCGATGAAGACTTGCAGGGAAAGAGGTGAGGGTTGAGGCCACCAAGCAGGGCAAGGTGTCGAGGATCTGTGAACTCAAGAAAGGAGCCAAGCATCCAATGACTCCCAACAATGATTCTCCAAGGGCTAAAGAAAGCATTTAAGAATGATATTTAATTGTGGTTACAAAGCTCTGAAGAAATCTTTACGGCCTCACATTTTGCTTTGATACCATCATCTTTATTTCTCTTTAGTAGCTTACTTAATTAAAATATTTTTAAAATATGTTCAGTATTTGTTACAAATATAAATACTGTTTTGTCTAAAGTCATTTTATTACCATGTTGACCAGTCGTGATAAATGGAGCAGCATCAATGATGGACACAACAGTTTCATAAAGATGCAAGTAGTCAAGTTCTGGAAACACTTGAAGACAATCTCTGTCAGTCCGTCTTCTGACAAATAATTCCTTTGTTGACATTGGCACATCCTTCAGAACCCTACAGATAATTATCTCAATCACTTAATAATATAATGTGTTTATTAGCACAATTAAACAAATGTAGCCACATTTCCCTGCATTTACAAAAAGAATTTATATTTAAGAAGTTTATAATGTCAATGTTTTCTTGGAGGAGGAAATTTTATTAACGTTATTATTAACGTTTTATTATTTCATTACAAGAATATAACTATAAAGATGCAATGCTCTCATAAATGGTTGTCTCTTTAACTAACCCAATCAAAGTTTGAGAGAAATACTTAAGGGTATTAGCAATATCTGTCCCATTTGGTAGAGGTAAAACAGAGTTCACTATTCTTGAATGGTAATCTTTGAGATTTCTTATCTTGGCAGTGACTGTATCAGAAATTATTAAGCGAAATCGAAGCATGTATTGGACTGATCATTTAAAGAATCATGTAACTAACATGTAGCAGCTCTTGTAGCCATCTGATGTAAAAATTTTGTTTTTGATAAGTTTTCGTTTAGTCTACGATTTGAATTCAGAAACGGCTGGAACGAAGTCTTCTAATGAACGCTCATCCAAACACACATTGCCTCGGACACCACTGCACTAACACCAGAAGCAAGCTGTGCAGTTCGAGCAATCCGGAAAACAAATTAGCATATTCATCAACAGGTTAATATATTCATCGCGGCTGTTGCATAAATAATCAATGAGAGATTCTTTGATAAAAGTTTCAGACATTTATTTGACCCAGATGCAGTGTAAGATAGTAAACAAAATCTTCAAATCATAGGGCAATTCTACATCAAAATCAAATGGTCATTTGCTCGCTCGACTTGGAAAGCCTTTGAAAGCCCGCTTAAGTTAATACGAAAGATTAGATGGAATGCAGTGTCGAAAAATTGAGAGTTTAAGCTGTTTACAAAACAGGCGACATTAAACGGGCAAATTTCTCTGGCAGCATTAAAATTTGATTTAGACAATCCTTTAGCTTGACGGATTAAGTCCTTCGTGCGGCAACAACGACAAATGATTGTGTTACAACCTTTATTTATAACAACGACGACAGTGTTCCGACTCTCTGACTGCTGGATAGCAGCGTAGCGATGTAGCCGCTTATCGTCTGCCTATGAACGCGTCACCTCATGCTACTTAATCGTCTGCATAGGGATGTGCGATCCTACATTATTCCCAACCAGAGAGCAGCAGGCGAACGAATTGATCAAGCTGCGTAATCTTCGAGTTTCTTGGGCCAGTGAATTCTTCGTCCGGATTTTGTCTTCAGTTGAGCTGGTGATGTTTCAGGGTTAGCAGTCGCTCTGGCTTTCATCCTTGTTGTCTCGGCAGATGACGTTCTGGATGTTGTTGCTGGATTGGATGTTGATAGTGTTGAAGTTTGGGGAAAACCGCTAGCTTCAGTCTGTCGATAGAGACAGTGTCACTGCGACCAAGTTGCTCCTGATCATTTGTGAAAGTTGAGTTGCTCTGCAACGAATTGTCTGGACATTTTGGTTGATAGGGCGATGATATCCTTGACGAAGTGCTGGTGATGTCGTGGGCCTCCAGTGTCGTTGAAGTGGCCGTTGATGTTTATTGAGATTGAAGTAGTAAGTTGAGTTGAGGAGTTGAGGTTGAAGCCGTGTTGTCCGGTGCATAGTCAATGCCGTGGCCTCTCAAATCTTAGTTGTGCATTCTGTCGCTGAGAGTCATCACTTGAAGATTTTTCTCTGTTCTTTGCCATATATGTTAACGCTACAGATGAAATTCTGTTGTGGCAAGTTCTTCGTCTGAGTTGTTGTTCGTCTGGATCACCGATATGCAGATGAAATCCAGTTGTAGTTGCGTGTTCTTAGGAGTCACCAATTTTGTAGTGGCAGCGACGAATGACGGCGAAGGGACAACTGTGTTACAACCGTTATTTACAACAACGACGCCAATGTTCCGACTACATAACTACTGGATAGCTGCTTGGCGACGCAGCCGATTATTGTCTGTGTGGACGCTTCACCTCATGCAACCTACTCGTCTGCATAGGGATGTGCGATCCTACATTCCACAGCCATAAATGATGAGAATGACGGGTTTATGGAAATTACTAATTGCCTTTCCTTTGCAATGCATTTAATTCTGCCGCATCTTTGCAGGCAAATCTCAGCCACCATTTTTAAGCACATAGAATAATTTAGTCTGTCATGATTTCGATTACTATGTGGTTTCAATGTTTTCTAAACTTTCTGCATAATTCATTTGCTTTATAACTTTATAAATATTTTCTTCTTCATTGTATTAGATTTATTTGCGTTATCTTTGATTTTGTTAGAGATTTGTGTTTGCCTCCATTCAGCGAATATTATTCGAAATAACTAATTTTTTTTTAATTACAGTGACTTATAATTGCTTTTTGTAATAAATATTTCATAATTGCTGTCCCGCATTTAAATAAATAGATGTTATGTAGAATCGAACTGGTTTGAGCAATTCTTAAAATCCTAAGATCAGCTGAGGCGAACATGTCTACGAATAGCCTTACAAGTTTCACCATGCCACCAGCAGCGGAGTACAGTCATGCTTAGTTAAATTTGCAATTTACACATATAATCATGCAATCACGTTATTTATTAAAGCCTGAACGGCCTTATTGTACGATAATTTCGCCAGAAACGATTAGTTCATCTTGTAATTTTCTTCCAGTGCTTCAAGCATTGCGCCGTCATTAAAAATTTACAATCCCAGGCATGTGAGATACGAGTGCAAATGAAGCAGAAGTTTCGGCGAACATAGGAGCCCTATGGATAATAAAAACAATTTATATGGTTGACCCTCTGAAATAAATCTTTTCCAGTTGAAGTGACTCCATCGGTGAGATGGCAGAAAAAATCAGTCGAGTGACTCGTCAGTCCTGGAGGCTGATAATGAGAACCTTTCATTTCCATCAATACTGAGCTGGGAAATGTGCACAGGAACTCTGCAGGAAGTTTGTCCTTTAATCCCGCAGGCATTCAATTGAAATCACAGATCTGAGTCAAGTTGAGGACCCGTTGATGCAGAAAAGTTGCTGTGTTGTGATTATTTTGGAATTTTAATCAATTTAATATAGTAATCAAAACAGATTCGGTGAGATCGCTCTTTGCAATAAAGTAAATGCGAGGTTTACGAAAATCTAGCAAGAAAAGTTGAGTTCGTGCCAAGATTCCTGGAAGCTGTTTCCATCAAATCGTGGTGGAAAAACGTGACCCCTTCACTTATATAAGTCTAAGAAAACCATTAGAGATTCATGTCAAATCCTTTCCAATAATCCTTGAGGTGCTTCGAAATTTTTAAATTCAAAATTTCACCGTTTATAAATAGAATTAAATCTCTGAGCAGTTTGTTAGACTTTTAATTTTAAACTTTTATTGAAAGCTGATAAAATAATATTTTAAAATAATTAAACGTAAGTTAATTGAAGTTGGGACCATAAATCACACATAACTCGTGGAATACTCGGATTCATTCTTGGTTTTATGACAAAGGTTTAGAAGAAAAATTTGATTTGGCAAAGTGGGAATTAATAGTTAGTTGGGTGTGAAATTGTAATTTCTTACGGATAAAACAACAATAATGTTTGTGTTAAAAACTCTGAAATCAGTCATAAAAAAGATAAATTTTTGAATTTTGTTCAGAAGAGATATGTAATAAAATTGCTGTTAAAAACTACATCCATTTTTGTCGCATTAAGGCCTCGTGTTTCCGGTCATCTCATAAAAACTTCGAGTTGCTGATGTTTTCCGTAAAAAATATTTTTATCCGAAGCCTCATTTGCGGGCTTTAGAGCATCATGATGAAATGACTTGAATCCATTCATAAACGGAAAGCCCTCATTTTGTTTGTTCTAACCTCCGTGAATGACGTCTAACATAAAAAAAAAAGTTTTGAGTTCATTAAAAATTCCGATTTAAAATTTAAATAGTTTGTTTCAGACACTCCCAATAAATTCACTGTTGAATTCATGTTCCTCGACAAATATCAAACAGACGAATATTTCATTACTTGATCTTTGTGTGAGTTCTTTTACTCTAATCATCTTTTTCCTACTGGTTTGACGTTTATTCGACAAGCATACCATGCGTCTCTTTGGTTTCAAAAGCCAGAGGAATCTTTTTGTTTACCCTTTTAAAAGCACCATGTCCTCCTCTTGACTTAAATGGAAAAGAAATTTAAGAGCCCATCCAACAAGTTACTTAAGGTGACCCCTTCAATAATTTACAGTTAGTTCTCTCATCGACTTAATGGAGTTTTCGCGAATGTTCCTTTCTAGAAACGAAAAATGATGCAGAAAAAGCAGATTGAAAGATTTATAGAAACACAAATATCAGTTGGGAAGCAATTCATGATCAGTTTGGGACTCGAATTCCGGACGAGCATCTGGCTGTTTGGGAGTTCTACATGGATTTGCGAGGCACGTACAAGACTTGCACACGTCGTATTTTCACTCCTCACACCTGCTCCACGTGCATGGAAAGCACATCCTTTCTCCTCTTTCTATTCGACATTGGCTTTTCATCCCCACGACACTCGTGACAAGAAGACTCGCAAATTAATTCATCAAAGAGAAAAATGGTCCGGCGATGGCTGGTTTATCAGCACTGTTGAAGCAGAAGTTTGAAGGTGCTCATTGAAATGTTAAACGGCCACTATCGCGCGGACTAAAGCGGAAGTGGAATTGTATGTGGTACGGTTTGTTTCTTTTCGTTCTGAAGCTCCGGAAAAAGCGGCTTGAAAGATGAAGGCGATGCCACGAGTTTTCTTTGCACGACGCAAGTGAAATATTTATGCAAACTTACTGTGACAAACGGGCAAATTTAAAAGAGGCGATGTACGGATAACACATGATTCGAAGCAATTTGTAGCTATGGTTCGTTTGTCTATTTCCTTTTACGTGTTTTTTACAATACTCGTCGACTTCAACTCACAAGCTCTTCGTCAGTATAGAAGGAAACACTTGCCGTTGACTGACCATAACAGGTTTGTCCTTCACAATGTTTACTTGATTTCTCGGTTCATCAATGATTAATGTTGATGAATTTTAGGTTATTGGTTGCACTTTAGTAGTTAAAACAATACCTCACTAAATCCATATTTATTGTTATTGTCCCGCAAAAATAATTTCTCGTTAATTGGACAAGATTTTGATGAGTTGCAAATAACATTCATGAGAAGTACTCAAGTGAATTAAACCGAACGCACTCGTTTCAGGAAAACTAAAATTATGAGAGTGTAGGAGTTTTAAATATTCATCATGGACTTATAAATATTCATCGCCTGGCAGATGTATTCCCAAAAGAAGGGGAATGAGATGAAGAGTGGCCGAGGAAAGAGTAACATTTGGAGTTAGTGACGTCCATCAGGGTCCTGCACTCGCATTGCAGCTAGCGGTGGTACACGTGATCGATCCTGTGTTATTGATTGGCTGTTTGGTTGGAACTATAAATAATTAGCCTTTCCATGGATGAATGCATCATTATCTTCTGTGAATCCTTGCACTACTTCGAATCAACAAATCACCGACATTTTTCTGGACCTCCCAGTTTCCTGGAGATCATCCGATAGTAAAAACTATGACCTAATGACGAGTCATTACCTTTTTATAGAGGTAAAACACTTATCTTTTTGACAAGAACATCAGCGAGAATGGGTATCAAGGTATGACCACGTTAACTTAATGCCGTGTTTACTTTTAGACTTATTTCTTCACGGAAAGTCTTCCTTCAACATTTTTGTGCCATGACAATGATTAATTGGGTGGCACCTGCGCAGATTGGAATGTAATAAATAATAACAACAACAACAATAAAAATAAAAATAATAATAATAATAATAACACAGTTTTAGTATCTCAAAGTCAAATTTCAACTTAAAATCATTTGCACACTATTTTTAAGAGATCTCCCTTAATTCTCTTTTCTATTTTCCTCGTTCTAATATAATTTACACTGGGGAATGTTGTTTTATTATACAATTTTCTGCCGAGCAATAAACTCTTTAAGAAGCCATGAACCAAGAATTTTCGAGATAATCTATTTTTGAAATGTCAAAATCAAAATAACAAAATCAAATTATAAAAAAAATAACTAAAAACATACTTTAAAAACTGGATCAACTATAACATTTATTTTATTTTAAACAAAGTTTTACTTTATTTTAAATAATTTTTTATTGTGATTTACTCTGAAAGTATTTTTTTTGTAGGTCTGCACCATTTTTGGAAAATGTCTTATTAGAGTAAAACAGTGTCGTAAAAGTAAGAGCCGGAAATTTTGATTTTATCCCGAGTTTGCAAGATTTGCTAAGAGCAAGCTTTATTATTTTAGTTTTGTTTTTAAAATTGTCAGGATGGTTTCAATTGTTGAAACATTGTAACTCGCGGCTAGCCCGTTTGATTCCATTATAGAATCAGAGTTTGAATATTTAAATCAATCTTAAAGTATAAAACTAAAGTTTTGTGTTTAGTTTATTACTGATCAAAAGTAGGGATAATTCTGCAAAAACATAATCTTAATTTACTTAATGTCCCTCATTGTTTATGTAATTACTAATAACGTTAATAAACTTGAGCAATTCTTGGCATCGTAGGCAAGGCATGTAATGAGGCTCTGATAGGCAGTAAACCACCATCAACGTATTTTATAGAGGCCTCTTCGATTAGGGTTTTCCTGTGGTTTGAATATCTTGAAAATACTCAATAATGCTCATTGAAATAGTCGAAAGTTTCCTGCGTATGTGAAGAATCTTCCGAACCATGCCTGATGTTAGAAAAAGGATAGATCCATGAAGGCATACGGCATAAAAGTTGGGAATCATCGTGCAAAAACGAGGTAAAAGGGTCAATATTATCAGCGCTGAAATGCTCAAAGACTGGCCGAGCAATCGTGCACGCGAGTGCACAAATCGTCTCCTGAACTGGGAAGATAGTGGCACTTTACAAGTTCTAATATCTGATTTTATTCTAAATAATAACAACTTAAATTTTCTTCTATTCTTCCTAGTAAGTCCGTTCAAGGTCTCAAGTCTTTTTACTGACCAAAAAGGTTTCTATCGACCAAATCCCGAATGAGACCATCGATCAAAATATTGTGAAATTATTAGAATGTAATCGTCTTGGATACTACAGCGAAATTGCACTTGAGAGATATTGTGAAGCAGTGCGAAGATAACGATAATGACTTATAAAAAATATTAAATGCAAAATAGTCGAGATAAAATTGGAAGAGCGCCTGATTGAAGATGAAAGTAAAAGTATATTAACAGGTTTGAAAAAGTATTGTGAAAATGTCATCAAAGGAATTGAAGACAGATTTAATGTCAAATCGATTGAGATTATGTCGATTTGAGACTTTTAATCAATGTCAGGTCTACAAGACAAAGAAGTCATAAATTTTTGTAACTTTTCCTGTTGAAATAGTTTTGTTAATTGTTCTAAAACTATGTTATGCTGTTCTGGGACACTCGGAAGTTGGTGAGAAGTTGCAGCGAGTAGCTTGTCGTGGTGAAGTTGTCGATAGAAACGTTGTATAGAAAGACTTTAGTCAAGTTCCTTAATTGCTTGAAGTTGACAGTTATATTCAGTTGTTTATTAAACTATTAACTATTGTTTCCGTTTATTTCCATAATTTTCAATATTCCCATTCATAACGCTGAAGCTGTACTTGGTGATTTGTAATCTTTTACATTTTCCATGAAGTCTATGGTTAGTTGTGAAAGATACAAAGCAGACGAAAGCCCATTTACAAAAATATTGGAAGCTGATATGGGGTGCTGCGAGTTACAAGCGCTCTGTAAAATCTTTCTTGTTAATCCAGTAACAAAAATACCCCCCAACTCTTGAAATGCCCTCCCCCCGAATCACATTGTCTGAAAAAAACCTGCTTGGATGATGCTTGAATTATTATGGTGAGCACACCAGTCCGACACCATGTTTCGCATTCAAGGTTTCTCATTTCTCCATGCAGAGGTGTCAATCTTGATATCCCGAGACGTCTGCAAGCATTTTAGCAGTCTAAAGCCCGGGGGAGTTTCTGTGGAATTCTCTACTCTGACAATTTCTTCCTTTTTGGCCATTAACATTTTGCGACATAATCTAATTTTGTGAATTGAAGTGAGTCATGCGTATGTATTCTTTTCCGAGGCGAAACATTGGAAGCGTGCGATTAATGCGGAATACAAAGAAACCACAATTTATTCGATCATCGTCATCGCGGGAGCCAGTAAAGTTTTGATCATATTTTTGAAAGGACTTGTTATTTATGAGATAAGGTTGATCGATGGAGTGTTTGGAAGGAAATACTTTGCCGCATGGAATGTGCGTCTATTTGCCTCTTTCTCACAAGTCACACAAATTTTTGTCTTTTTTTTTATGATGCATGTAATGATGTTAACTCGACTTCTCAGAAGATTAGTTTAATATGACGTAGCCGAGAACTCAAGCTTGGAATAAAATGCCCCACAGAAGATGAATAGCTCAATTTTTCTTCCTCGATCCGGGGCCGGAGTTTAATTTTTCTGCCACCTGAAAAATAAACCAGAGAGCTGCACAGATGCATGAGCCCTCTCCATCATCGCGTAGTGGCAGTCCGCTTTTGCTTCAGGATAAAACGATACCTTAGCTTGCAATTTTAAATTTTTGTTTGAGAAAACTTGACATGTTGAAAGGTAGAATAATCAACCAGATTCCAGGAGATTTAACCAAAGATTGAAAATGGAACTTCGAGTTGAATGGTGTCAGGCTGATTGACAACTCACGAATCTTGAAAAAACTGATTTGGCGTCGAAGCTTGGTGTGTTGCCAAAAGTCCACCACTCACAATGCCAATACAAAATCAGTTCGCGCCTGACAGTATTTGCATATTTCAGTTCCAGGAGGTTTGTTTGGCTTTCCGATTGGGCGTGTTTTCCATGCATGTGCATGACCCTGCTTTGCGGTCATCCGTTATGCGGTCGGAGGTCCATTCTTCTGAGCTTTTAGAAATCTTGACTGAGTTGAAATGAGATGGTTGTGCTTGGTTTATCATTCGGAGTGCACCTTCTAAAAAATAGCCTTGCCTTCCACTTTGTTTTTATAACAAATGCACTTCGATCTACAACGTTACTGAAATGAGATGCAAAAAGCAGGAAAAATGAGGAACATGTAAATCATTATCAAGTCTGAGAAATAATTTAGTGTGCGTTGAGGAATTCATAATTTACTTTTGTTAATTATGAATTGTATTATGTATTATGCATTTATTGATTCGATATTTGACATGGCAGGAACTATGCCAATTGATTTGATATTTTGTTAATCTAAACACTCCTCGACACTAGTTATACATGTATAAATTTATATTTTTTGAATAAAAGGAAATCTTCCATTCAAGCGTGAACAGATGCATCCACTTTTCAGTAAATTGTCGAAAGTTTCTTCCATTTCATTTTGTATTTTATCTGCGAGAGCGAAAGTGTTTTTAGTAATTATTAAAATGTGAAATGCCGATAACATACAACTCCTTGAAATGCTTAGAAAGTCGTTAAAAGTCCTCGTTAAATTGTGCCATCAAACTTTATATTTAACTTATACTTAAAAAATACTACTAATAACATTTTGTCGTTAAAAACTGGAGACCATCCATAATGAAATGATATTAGCAGCAAGATTGACGTTAAGGATAAAGCATCTCCCCTGCCCAACGGAAGGACGGGAAATCAAGAAAAATGGCGGAGAATAAAAGGCAGAGGTCGGAGCGATGATGGCTGCATTGGCGCACCCAGGGGGTTGTGGGTTAACGTTAGGGTTAGGGGTTCTAAGCTCCCAAAAATTTTTAAAAATAAAAAAAAATTAGTAACTGATTCTAATTATCGATATTTAACAAATATTATCGGCTCCGAAATAATATAACGCGGCAAAAATATTTGAATAATCAAAACGATTTAAGTGCATCTCTTACAGAACTCATTGTTGAGCTTAGACTTTGGTAGAGAAGACTTCTAAGACTTGAAAGGATTAATTTACTAAAACATACAAGAAATGCTTTTCAACATTGTAAAGATTACATGATGCCAAATATTAATACATTACTTCATTATTGGCCATACTGCAGAGTGTTTACAACAGAGAATGAAAGATCTTTCTATGTGTTACGTCGTTTAAAAACCTATTTGAGAAGAAGTGCATCTGAGAACTGATTAAAAGGCTTAACTCTTCTGTATTTGTATAGAAACTTGGCACCAACAGTGGAATCAATTCTAGATAAAATGGATGAAACAAAGAGAATTGTACATTAATTTACAACTAAAAGTGTTGTTTTGACATATACCATATTTGAAACTGTTTATAATTTTGAAATAAATTGAAACTAGTTAATTTTGTGTCTTGTTTAAAAAACAAATTATGAAGAATGGTTCATTTAAATTTAAATAATTGGCATGTAGCATAACATAGCCTTAGAAATACCATCTCTGAAAAGATAAAAACCTAAAAACAGGTAATCAACAAACTTGGGGTACTTGTACTTGCACTCTAGTACTACTCGAGTACCAATTTCAGGTACTTGTACTCGTACTCGGTTGGACCCTGAGTACTTGTACTTGTATGTGGACCTCAGTATTTGGTCCCATGTCTGATATTCAGAAATCAACCCCTTTGTTGCTAGAACTCTTGGAGTCTTAGAAATGAAGTTGAATGGCAGCATAAATGAGAGATGTCAGGATGTTGTTCAATTCAAAACGTGATAAAACCCACAAAATCATGTGGTCGTCAAACTCTTAAATTATACACAAGCCTCTTATAATTACTTTCTCAGAACTGGATGTTCTGGAAATATCATTTCGTATATCAAATCGTATGTGGGAGTTGCACGTGTCAGACTCGAGGCGGTGTTTTTTGATGATGGATGTCATCTAACTTCTAAACGTTTCTTATTTCATTCCAATTCCAGCTTTTCCAGATTGTTTGATGCTCCCTAATCTCGCCGGAAAATGAATTATGCTTTCCAAGTTATTTTATAATTTTCACTTTAAAACATTCGATTTCTAAGAAACTTCCATCACTTCGTAAAGATGGCGATCTTGTACTGAGATTAACAATTAAATTAAAGTTAATTAAAATTAAGCTAGTATTAATTACCATTTTATCCACTCCGGATAAGAAAATGTAGCGCAAGAAACCGAGAAAAGTGGTACAAACGAGGCCGTTTGCTTGGCGTTTGTATGGATCTTACAAAGGATCAATCATGAGGGCCTCATTTCATAGGAACTGAGCGGGAAAGGTTAAAGGGGAGTTGGCCATAAAAGTCCACAATGAATTCATAACTTCTCTAAGCAATGTCATTTTACTAATCCTGCATATTGAGGGACACCCACAGACTTTATTCGTCTTGAGAAATTTTATCCAAGTTGCATCTATCCATCCACTTCGTGACACGATGAGTTGGAATTTTTAACGTTTTGATGTTAACAGTTGTTAGGAGATCAAAAGGTAAATGTTATTAAATATATATGTATGAGAAGTAAAGCTATAACGTTGTTTATGATGATAAGTTTGAAATAAATCTAACTTGTTAATTATTACCTTGCCAGTGTTTCCTCTCTGTTTGACCGGCTGCTCGTTGACTACAACCCAGAAGAGCCACCCATGAAAGGTAACTAGCCAGGTTTTAAGTTCATTTTTATTATGATTTTCCATCACTTGCTTGTTTCAGATCGTCCAACGGAAGTCATGTTGGGGATCTATGTCAACAGTTTCTACTCCATCAGTGAACAGACCATGGTGAGACTATTAAAAACTCCACAAAACTAATTAACGTCGTTAATTTCCTCTTTATCATCGTCATCATCTAAAACCATCATCATCGTCATCATCTAAAACCATCATCATTGTCGTCGTCGTCGTCATTATCATCTTTTGACCTCATTAATTTAATTATCTTAACTGATACTAACATAATCGTTGTTCGTAAGAAATTTATTTTAGGATTTATTTATAAAATTCAGTGTTTAAATCATAATAAAAATAAAGTCGTTTGAGCAAAAAATGTTTTAATTTAAAAATTCCAACGAAGCACCTTCTCCTAGGATGCAATTGTTTCGAAGATTTTATAAGCCTACTAACTTTATAGGACAACACTTTTATATAAATTACCTGGAAATTATATTCATTCATATTTACTGTTGCGGTTATATTTTATGAACGGACAGTTTTTTCGGAAAGGAAACAAATTGAGTTTATGCGACGACTTATTGAATACGTGAGAGATATCAAAAATGTTGGATGATGTTATTCCTCGTTCAGGAATATTCCGTGAGAATGTACCTCATTCTTCCTCATTCAGGATTATTCCGTGAGTATGTACCTCAGACAGCAGTGGAGGGATCCGCGACTCAGCTTCACCCCGATCTCCAACAAAACCATAAAATTCAGACTGGGACCCGGTAAGTGGAACAAGGTCTGGACACCCGATACTTTCTTCAGGAACGAGAAAAGGGCGACCTTTCATGAGGTGACGGTTGAGAACAGATTATTAAGGCTGAACGCCACAGGTCACCTCTGGTATGTCACTAAGTAAGCATTGCCCTCGGTCTTTCTGAGTCACAAGACGGTCAATTCTAATTAATGAATTTCAGAATTTCTGCAACCCTCTCATGTCCCATGAAGCTCCAAAAATATCCACTCGACACGCAGAGATGTCCCATGATGTTCGAAAGTTGTGAGTGAAATTATATTATACTCCTATTTTAATCCAATCTATTCTAATTATTTCATGCAATAACGTTCCAAAGTTATAATTAATCTATTGTCATATTTATTTCACATTAAAAATTGTTTATTTGACATCATATTACGGAACAAAGATCCAATAAAATGAATGCTCTTTATGGGAGACTTCCACCAACAATTATAAAATTGGAAAATATATTTTGAATTTTTAAGAATTTATTTCATCTCCGTCGAGAGTAAGGGTTGTAGTGGCTTCAAGATGGTGAATAGTGCATGGCGGAGGACTCTTTTATGACGTGGAACGTGGTAACAAAATACCATTAATATCCGTGCCTTTGTCATAAATTGCTTCGCATTTGTTGTAATGAACATCCATAGTAATACAACATTACATTTTACTATCATTTAATTATGCCAACCTTTTTTACGGTTTCAAAACAGGTTTGACTATCAGTTATTAGGTTATTATTGTTGTTGTCATTGTTATTATCATCATGATCATCATCATAATCATAATATTAGGCTGCATAAACTCTCGAATCAACTTCACCGAGCCGCGTTCTTCAAGAAGAATAAGCAATAAATTCAGTCATTTCTTGATCGATGATTAGCCGATGACAGGGCATCATAAGTTCTCACTGGACATGAATCACTCCCATTTCTGTTTGGTGGAAGTTAATGGGGCCCCAGAGAATGCACGTTCAGCCTCACAACAATCCTCTGGTCACGAGTAAACCAACAAAAGAGACGTGAAATCCTCCTGTGAAATTTAAAATTAAGAAAGTGCTGCAATTAGACAGCTTCTAATTAGATAATGGAAGGAGTGCCTTAAGAAGCAACACTCGTAAAATTTAAGTATATCGCCCCGAACCGATGAAAACTTCTTGATGAGATTAATGCAAAGTTGTCTCGCTTCTCAGCAATTAATTCAGACGAGTTTCTCGACTGGCGCGACATTTGGAAATTAAAAACAGAAATCTTTGTTTTCCCGTGAAATCCTTGCCGAATAAAAAAAAACATTGGCTCGAAAATAAGAAATTGAAGGTCTTTTGCGGTTTTTGTTTCTGGATTTAACATCACTCAATTCACCGATTTATAGCAAAGTTGACGTTGTTTCACTTAAAGTGACCTGTCGAAATTATTTCCTAGTCGGCTACACAATGGACACCATGTACTTCAACTGGATGGAGAACCCGGTGGAAATCGACAAAAACCTCCAACTCCCGCAGTTCTCTCTGGTCCACAATCTGAGGCATGACTGTTCACAAAACTACACAGCAGGTTCGCTTTGTTTTGCCTCAGAATAACAAATGAAGCTTGTAACTCCACCATAGGCCTTCAAAAAGCAGTAATTATTCCTGCCGGGAATATTTCATTTATGTAACGCCGAACTTCAGAAGTCCTTAACTTTTTATGTTCACAATTCTGGAGACATTCAAACCGACCGTGCATCATTAGATCTTTAAGATCAGAATGAGCATAATAATTATTAACAATCATAGTCATTATAATCCATATTATTTACAACATCACCACAGACTGTGGGGATAACCCTCGTCACAAGGTTGAAAATTGATTATAACAGATACGTTATAACCCATAAATCACGAATATGATGTCCGTGTTGGCATCATGTTCCAATTTCTCCAGCACAATGAATGCTTTTCCACGGCATATTATCAACTTCTGCGTCCCGGAATAACGCCCACACGGAACATGTGATCGATTTGTCAAAAATGTGGAAAGCAGCGGAAGATGTGGAGATTGTTGCAAAAAGTTCGCCATCACGAAAGTTCTTTAATAATTCATTTAATTCCTTGAAAGGGAACATTTTAAGGACCACGTTCTGGCAACTTGAAATTCGAGTTTTTAAGGAAGAATTTTTTTTTATTTATTTCTTAATTTCGGCATTTAAAAAGTTGAAGTCTTTCTTTGAAACGTCTATGATTAAATTAGTTCATAATACAACAGAGCTAACAGCAATTCTTACGAACATTTCAGTCATTTCAATGCGCCATTGAATCCAATTGAGCCTCACCAGTGAGCAGCTCGTGCTGCCACTTTCCTTGATTCACAACTCGATGCGTTTCCTTTCATTGAATTTCTTTTTAAAAGTTTTCACTTTTTAATTCAATCGGAATTTACGACAAGATATTTTTTGATGAAACATCTTTATTTATTCCGAATACTAACATTAACAGTTTAATCGATTTGAGTCAGTTTCTTGATTTTATCTACATTTTTTTTAAAAAGCAGCAAATTCAACTTTCGAGATGCAATTTGTTGTCAAATTGGATTCTAGAGTGGAGGCGAATAGCTAATACATGATTTGAGGTTTTGAATGTGGAAATATTGGATCGCGTTTTTATATTTGAGTACAAACATGACGTGATTACATTCATAAAGGACCACGTGTGAAACTGACCACCAGTTAAACTAACAATCACCTATTTCTGTGAAATTCTGAAAATCATTTCATGGTATTTTGTACGAATAAATATTATGTGAAGAATCACATTTTTAGTACCTTTCACGATTCTTTGTGATATTCAATCTGTCTTCGAATATTTCTTAGATTGTGGTATTAAAGCTCCTTGATCCATTCATTCTACATCTTTTGCAATTTCACCACAAACTCATAAAAATAAGTTTTCTTTAATTAAAACATTTGCATGGTATGATTGAGAAGGCCTGCAGAACAATCATAAACAAATTTCATTTATTTTTTTCCTGGGGAAACTTTCTGCATGAATCAAATGACATTTTGTTAAATAATTGAGAATAACCTTGTAATAACCCTCGTTGTATTAGTTTTAGTTTAGAGGATTGAAGGAATATGAATCGATAGTCGGATATGACGAAGTTCACATACAATCAACATACAAACACAACATCCTCAGGTCAAATATAAAACTGCGATATGACATCTTCCCGTATGCTTTCCACTTTACCGAGTGAACGACCCAAATTCCTCTCAACATAATGGAAATATACACTTTCTCTGAGGATCGCACGAAATTCCCATGTCTCTTGATAAATGGAGTTGAGTGAAAAGAGTTTCTTAATTTTGCATCCAAAAATGGAAAATGTGAAAAATTATCAATTTTAAGTAGGATTATCAAGCTTTTAGAAGGATCCATGAAAAATTGTATTTTATAAAAATCGAACAAAAGTGGGAATTTTTATCTTGATCAAGATTCAGTTAAATCTTGTCGGCATTAAAAGTCATTTTATTCATCTTAAAAATGAGGACAAATCACATATTTATCACTTAAAATCAAGTATGTTTTAAAACTATTTGTAACGTTTTGCGAAATGATATTTCAACTTTTTAAACAATAAAAGATGGGAACTGACAAACTTCTTGCCGGATTTGAAAAGGCGTAAAATGTGTTTTTTTCCAAATGGAATATTTTCACCTGAGGAAATCACCTTCGGTTGAATTCGGTTGTGTTCAATTCTCAGTGTTCTCATGCCTCGTGAAAGTGACTCAATTAATAGTGACTAATTGATGTTAGAATTTAATTACTACAATTACCATTCATCATGTCACAACAGTTGTCTTTGTCAAGAAAATGTTTAATATTAATAATGATTTCAGGCTCATTTCCCTGTTTATCGATTGAGTTTGTTCTGCAAAGAGACGTTGGTTTCTTCATCATCCAAGTTTACATTCCCAGCATCCTCATCGTCATCTTATCGTGGGTTTCATTTTGGATCAACATCGATGCTTCCCCAGCACGAGTTTCTCTTGGACTTCTGACTGTTCTCACGACGACCACTATGAGTGGAGGAGCCAGGTAGCCAATCGCATTAGATGGCTATTAATAGAATGTCTTAACCAGTCATTTAATCAACCTTTAGAACATTAAACTGATTATGATTGACCTCAGCATTGACCAGAAGCGCCCAATAAATGTCCTATAAATATTTCAAAACGCAAATTTATTTAAATTCTTTGCTCATCCAGAAAAACTAGTTCGGTTCTCCAAATGTTTATGGCTATTTGATCTAAATCGTTGAAATTCACTGAAAAAGAAAAAGGCCGTACTTAAACTTATTATCAGGATGGACTGACCTACTTGACCATCATTCTCTGAGAAACTATTCCAGTCTTTCGTCCATCCATCCTCTTATCTGGCCGTTCATTTATTAGTGGAATCTTTTCAAGGGACTTTTACAGAACTTCATCAGCACTTCGTTTTGCCAAATTTTACTCATTTTCTTCCACTTAAATCTGCTATTTATTGATGGCACCCTACAATGTATAATAAAAATATTAAATGTAGGAGAAACATGAATACTAACGATAATGAACAGGGAATCCCTGCCTCGTGTGAGTTACATCAAAGCAATCGACGTATGGATGATCGTCTGCCTCATCTTCGTCTTTGCCTCCCTCATAGAGTACGCAGTCGTCAATGTCGTATCGAGAAGGGTTCGACCTTCACGTGGGCACATGGACGGAGGGCTTCTGCAACCCGTGACCTCTTCTGCTGGCCAACAAACCACTCGTTATCCTCTCGCAGCCGACAAAAATGTCAGGATTTGTTTGTTCTACTACAAAGTTACAATTAAAATATTTTCATTCATTCCATCAACATGTTCGAAAG
This sequence comes from Hirudo medicinalis, assembly GCA_011800805.1. Taxonomy (NCBI): domain Eukaryota; kingdom Metazoa; phylum Annelida; class Clitellata; order Hirudinida; family Hirudinidae; genus Hirudo; species Hirudo medicinalis. The sequence continues at coordinate 59,403 of MPNW01000003.1, forward strand.
CATTTTCGATTTTCAACCCCGACAATGCGTTCTACCAGGAAGGGCTGAAAAGCTTTCATAACACAGAACTAGGAAAATTCATGGATTTTCAAGAGTGAAAAAATATTTCTAGAATGCAATTAATACATTCCCGCACCCTTTTTGTGATGATTATGGAGAATAATCAGGAGCAATTGTCATGAATTCCTGCTAAACGAATTCATATAAAATCTCCTTCAAATCGTTTCAAAGCATTTCAAATCAATCGATAAATTTTGCAGTGTGCAGGCCTGATGAGGTGCCTTGCCTCCTGTGTTAATGTGAGTTCGTCAAAATCTTCCATAACGCTTTCAGCACATTACGATTCGATTTTTTTGACAATCTCATCGCTGTTGTTGATGCTAAGAAACATTTTACAAAACTGAAACAATTGTCACAGCTGAACGATGCTGACAGGCAGAACGACACATATCCATCTATCTCTCCTTGTGATGGACATTCCAAAACGCACGATCTTGAGATCAGTCGACGCAGGGCCAGATTCATTGACAAAGTCTCAAGGAAGGCATTTCCTATTTGTTTCATTATGTTCAACTTCGTCTACTGGATTTATTACGCCAAATTCGCTTGAAGGTTCATTGCTCTATGCCTTGTTATGCTGTCAGAAACATTTCGAATCAACTGAGGAATGTAAATCATCATTCCGATCATGAATTGAATTTTTGCGATGCTCTTATTTGGAATTATGTTTATTTATATAAGTATCGGTATTTCTTTGGAATTAGGTTAAATACATGTTTTAAAATAAATTTGAAACGAATTGAAATGAGTTATCATGTGTAACCTCCACTTGATAAACTTATATTCTTCTTCATACAGTGGAACTTTGCACGTTGTTTTATTTGCAATTCCCTTCATGTACGACTTTTTCGCTTTCTCGGTTGCTTAACCAAGTTGAAAATTATCTAGCGAAAGAACTTGGACCACAGTTTTGGAAATTTTTTAATTTTTCTTTGTTAGCAATGTTTTACGTTTTTTTAGCACCCCTTATTTCCCTTCAATAACATCTTTTATTTTAATAAGTGAATGAAAACCGAAGTAATTTTCGTTTCCTCAGCATGCAAAATAATGGCAACAGGAGTGTACCTTTCAGGCGTATAACTCGTTGAATATTCAATTCCTCCGTACAATGGCGCATGACTGAGAACCCTTGTTTTACAATGTACACTTCATTTATTTATTTTTATTTTTCTGGTCGTTCATTGGAAATCATCCTGAACAAATCTAATAAAATATCGCTGGCCAGACGTTGTTACAATAACTTTAAATTCAAGCCTCAAGGTCCCCTATTCAAGCCTATAAATTTTTATTAATAAATATTATTAAAATGTTTAAAGAAGCAATTGTATTGTAATTAATTGACAATATTAATTAAACAAATGAAATTTAAATGTTATTAAAAATAATGTTAACGACTCTAATCCATCACCTTTTAGCCAGAATTCTAGATTCTGTAATTATTATTATTATTAATTAAATTTTTTTATTAATTTAATTATTGCATGACATATATTTTATTTTTAGGATTTTAATGAATTGATAGTTTTTCTATAGTTTTCTACAACAGCAACCCTTTTTATAAAATGTTGAAAGTGCATTACAAAGGAAGAACCTAATGTGAAACCTCATCACAAAAATGTATTTTCAGGTGCACAGTAAAGAATCTCCCACTCTGATATTTCTGCAGGTTTATCCTGTCTCTTTTCACTCGATTGAGAATAAAAATCTGAAATTGAAGAAGAGAATGATGCAGAGGAAGATGAAGCTAAATGTGAATGTTTGATCGAGTTGTTGGCGCAACTCGAGTCAATCTTTTGAAAAGCTTCTTTCAAAGTTATTTCATTAGGAATAGATTTCAATCCATTTTTTGTCGCATGGAGTTCAATCGGTTTCTTCCATAAATTCAAGAACTCTTTGGTAAGTGAGAGTTTGTTGATTCCACAATCACGTTGTAGCGACATGTGTTCACCTGAGAAAACTTGAAGAGACTGCCGTTCGAAGGATACCACGGCGTTATTCGAGCGACCATAGCTGCAAGTCGGAGGTTCACCGCCCCGCACCAACAAGCTTTGCTTTTTCCGTTTATTCTCAAGAGGATAGTGATAATTTGACAGTTTAGAAAGTCTAAAGTTTTTGATCTTCGCCAACGCTTCGTCCAGAATTTGTTCATCGCGAGCAACGGATATGATGTCCTCAGCAAGAGAATCTTCTCCATTTCTACCAAAGAAATGAAATGGAAAGGGTAAATTCCAGCTGAGACTACTCAGTTTGCTTCCTCTGCGGTCGTACATTTTCTCCAGTAAGTCATCCATCTCCTCCAAGTCGCTTTCGAGGAGATGGTCTGGATCTTCGGATAATTTGCTGGTGATTTTCATTTGTTTGAATTCCCGTTTCTCTTCAATAGACTGGATAGCATTAAAGAGTTCCAGGAAATCGGCGGCAAGAACATCATCTTCATGGCTTGGAAAGTCAACTTGCCTGAATATAGTTTCGGTTGCAGTTTTATCTCTCGCTTTCTGTCCCGTCTGTTGAACGACGGGAATTTTTGGTACCTCCTTTTCAATAAATCCCCCGTCATCGCCAAGTTCTTGGGGAGGCAATGATTGGAAGGGTTGAAGCGGATAAGTGCAATGTGGATAATTTATATTTTGATGACTTATGTCCGGCACAGTACTTTGAACTCCATGGCTTGCAGTAATGCATTTCACCTGGCACTCAGAAAGAATTTGACCATTATTTATTCTCAGATGTTCGTTGTTTTCCATCGGATAGATAATAATGCGGTTTGCTTTGCTCTCGTGACTAGGGTTGTTAAAAGGTAATCTCTTAATTTCAGAAACTTCACATATCTGACTAATTCCTTGCACTGGTTCTACCCCACTTTGTGAAGTTGAGTCGAATAAATTGTTCTTATAACGCTTTAAGAAAGTATTATGATGTTCGAAGTCTTGGTTTTTATTAATTTCTTCTGAGACATGATGAGGTGTATCATGGCCAACTGCGAAGGGATGATGTCCCTTTGTGCTTTTGCAGTCTAGGGTATTGGGTTGATGTCTTAAATGTCGGGCCAACGAGCGAAATCTGCTCGACCCAGTAGGAAGTTCGTGAAATTTTGCAAAATTTCCAATTTTACAACTTTGTAATCTTCCATTTAAAATATCATTTTGATGAGACAAATTCTGAAATTTTGTGTGAGTTGTATTCTGAAGAGATTTGAAAATTTGATCATTTTCGACCCGCTTCGAGTCTAGAATTGTTTCGGAAGGTTGTAGCGTTACGTCGTCACATTTCGCCGTTTCAGCAACAACTTTTACTCCAGAAGGCTTCAGCGAAAGAATATCACTTTCTGCTGAGCATATGTCAAATTTACTGTGTAAACATTGCTTGACCATTGTAACAAATGTCAACAGTTTGCATTTCCGAAATCTCTGCGTTGACTAGGAGCGGTTGGAAGACCCATCAGCAGAACTATTGTTATTTAAATAGGTTTGAAACCAAAGAAAGCATAAGACATGGAATACTTACGTCACCATTATGAATTTATACGATTTTTAATTTGATAATGAAAAAGCTCATGCTTAATGACTAAATAATCTTTAAATCGAAAAAGTATTTTTAGCACCGTGATAACGAAGAAAGTCGTCTTTTTAAATTTAAGTGTATTGCTTTGGAAAAAAATAAATAAATAAAAATAAAGTAGCGAAGATTTTTACTTATCGCACTATAATATTTTATTCATACCATGAGTTTAAAGTGAGTGGTTGTAATCTCGTCATTTCATCCTTACCGGGAGTTCGGAAACTGATATGTCCTGATATATACTGTCAAGGTAAGTGTGATTTTTCGACCTCCGATTGGAGATACGTTTTAATTTAATTTACCTTTTCATCACGTTCTATCGTATCGCATGGTTTCCGTAGTTGAATGACTATCTTTAAATCTGTTTAAATGAATCGTTGTCGCCCCAAAAACCTTGAAAAACTTCAACGTTTTAAAATTTCATGGATATTATGCACTTATCTAGTTCAGACAATTTTATCCGAAAGACTTTAACAACATGTCTCTGAGGGTTTTGGTAGCTTGCAAAAGAGTTATTGATTATGCAGTAAAGGTAAAATTTAAAATTTGGATTTGTAAGTTCTGCCTATTCTCAGTTTGAAATGTAACCTTTGCAGATTAGAGTCAAGCCAGATAAAAGTGGAGTTGTAACAGATGGAGTGAAGCACAGTATGAATCCATTTGATGAAATTGCACTTGAAGAAGCTGTAAGGATGAAGGAGAAAAATGCTGCATCTGAGATAATTGCCATTTCATGTGGCCCTGCTCAATGTCAGGTGGATTTTTTTTCTAGCATTCAAAGTTATTGCCTTATAAAAGTTTAATAAAAGCCTCTATTTAATTCATATAATTATTATATGGTTTTGGCCATTCATTAAACAGGAAACTCTGAGAACTGCTCTGGCAATTGGTGCTGATAAGGCCATTCATGTTGAAATCCCACCAAAGGATTATGATTCCCTCCAGCCTTTTCATGTTTCAAAAATTCTTGCAGCTATTGCCAAGAAAGAGAACATCAACATAGTCATGATGGGCAAGCAAGTGAGAGCATGATTAAAGATAATGTTTTATTGTCATTTATGTTAATTATATGCTTCTAATTGTTTGTAAATTCTGCTATTTTATGTCATCATTAACTAATTATTAATCTGGATTTGAGTTTTGATGCCATTGCAGGCCATCGACGATGATTGTAACCAGACTGGCCAGATGACTGCTGGTCGGTTGGGCTGGCCCCAAGTTAGTTTAATTAAAAATCCAATTAACTTGCCTTTGTAAAGTTTAGTAGTGAAATGTTTGTTAATTAATTTTCTATGCTGCTATCAACTGTCGAGTTGTGCACTAAACTCCTTTACCAGGCAACCTTTGCTTCCCTGGTTCAGTGTGGTGAGGATTCTGTGACAGTGAAGAGAGAGATTGATGGGGGTCTTGAGACAATCAAGGTCAAGTTACCAGCTGTTATAACTGCTGATCTGAGACTGAATGAACCCAGATATGCCACTTTACCTAACATAATGGTAAATTAGTTGAAAGCTTTCTCAGTGAATTTTAATTATCTTGTAATTATTATTTATTTATTGTCATTTCATCTGTCCTATTTTTAACTTAACCTGTGTCATACATACTCAAACCGGATTGTGATTTCTGCAGAACAGAAAAGCAAATGAAACAGAAGTTTATCTCTATTTTGTTATTATAAATCCCTACTATGTACTAGCTTCTAAAGGTTTATAATGTCACATAATGATTTAATGTAAATTCACTTTGCTCTGGAAATAGATGATCATGATGTAATTGATCTCAACAATCTTTGACATATACCATAAGGACATTTGAATGATTTTTATGTAATCACATGCCACATTTTTATTTATTGTATTATTGTTATTATTAATTTCTATTGTAGAAAGCCAAGAAGAAGCCTTTGGCAAAAATGACAGCAGAAGATTTAGGCGTTGATCTAACTCCAAGACATGAAGTTCTCTCTGTTGAAGATCCCCCTGTCAGGAAGGCAGGAACAAAGGTGGAAAGTGTGGAAGACCTCGTCAAGAAATTAAAGGAGTCCGGCTGCCTGTGATGATCATCAGTGCCTTTTCAATTTTGCTGTCTGTGAAAGTTGATTTAAATTGATGCCTTGCCATTGGATATTTGGAATCATGATATATATTGCCAGTTTTGCGATTATTTGGAAATCCAAAATGTTATGAATTTTTGTTATTAAACTGAATGATTCCTCTGTTTGTATTTTATTGCAGGAGACACTGATGTCATTCTAAGTTTAATAAACAGAAATCACATGAAACCAAGACTCATAAAACGAATACTGATTCATGCAAGGTGACAGAACCATCGCCAAATATCATTTCAAAAAATCCTCTTACAAATAAAAATATCAGTAATTCAAAAACTTTAAAGGTACTCTTAAAAAGGAAATTTTAAAAGTATTCCCCATTACAAACTCAAATATGCTATTCCAGAAGTCTTGAAAAAGTGCCAAAATAAATCTGAGAAATGATCGATTAAGGTCTGAAGTCTTCAAAAAGTTGACAGTGTGACCACCATTCCATCAACATCTCACAGAAAACTAATCCAAAACATTATCAAGAAATTGCTAATTATTTCTGTATCCATGATAATGTGTCTCTGAGAAGTAATACTTCGAGAAGAGAATAACAAGTAGAGATGACATGATTGGTGCATGGGGCAGTCTGAAATAGACAGTAAACATGGCACGCAGAACAAAAAGAAGGAAGCACTCTTTATCACTCGTTTAAACAATGCAAAAGCTTAAGAAGTTCAGTACATCAAAGCAACAGAGCAAAAACTGATCTGCATATTCATTGGAATGAAAGGGCTCATAGGTTAAAGGGCATAAGAGATAGAAAGTTACAGTAGCTGTTGTTCGATGGGATTGGTTAGCAGGATGTGATGTGTCCCTTTCACGGGAAGTTTGTTGACGGTGAAGAATTTGATTATAGACGGAATGCTCTCAAATGGTTGACTGAACTGTCCCAGAATGAATTGATCATTCTCCTTCACTATTTTGATGTGCAGCAGGCCTCCCTCACTTCTGAAGAGCAATTAGTCAATGAGCTTCGATTGCTTCAAGATAACGAGTTAAATATCTCATGTTTTGAAAAACCCACTTGAGTGAGAGAGAAAAATCCTTTTTGTTACTCTCACTTGTTCTGACGAGGAAGCTCCCTGCCTTCTTGTCCTTAAGTAAGTTCTCTGCATCGAGGCGACCCAGAGCACCATGATACCAACTGCAACAAAACACTCGAGTTAACAAGGCAAAACAAATGAGATTTAAGCAAGTTACCTCTGCCTTTCAAGAGCTTCACTTGAAATTTTGATTTGTTGTCTTGGTGGAGAGAGATTTTGCACTGGGAATTAAATGAATGGTTTGATAATGATTAAAAATGATCATAATTTTATTAAGTAGATGTTGATAGAATAGTAGTCCAATTCACATATTTCCACAAGCTTAGAGTCAGATATTCTTATTCATTTAAATTGCAATTAATCCCTCAGTGAACTCAATTTCAAAGATGACACAATCTTTTGCAATTTGAATGCCCCAACACAGATAGATACTAAACCAGACCTCTGTTCTTATCAGGAAGCAAGCTCTCTTTCCCAAAATTCCTGATGGTATTAGGTAGAATAACCACCTGTTCCACACCCTGCCAGGTCATCCTGTGACTAGGATGCCTGCAATGACATCCCTCGGCAAGGGGGCTCGAGGAGGCTTCGAAGTTCTGCATTGGTGCTCGACTTGGAACATTTTCACGAGAAGCTTTTGAGCTGCAGCATCTTTCTTTTCCACTCGTAATACTTTCTTCATTGAACCCATGAACCCTTAGGAGCTTCCTCTTTTGTATGTCAGATGGACTATGTACTTTCTCTAGTGGTTTCTTGGCTTGGATGGTTTCATTTCTGTCGGAATTGATAGGTCTCAAGGCAGGATTAGAAGAGAATGTGGCCTCCAACTTTCCAACAAGATCTCTCTTAGTATGGTTGAGATCCCATGGTTCATCATAAGTGATATCACTGCACTTCCTGATCTTGTCTGTATGGATTTATTCATTGATGATTAATGAAAAATGTATTTTAAAAATATAACTTGAATTACAAAAATTTTGTTATTAGTGATTCAGAGTGAGATGAATCTACAACAAATTTAAATTACATTTGGAGAGGCAGAGGTTACTTGTGCTTGTCAGTTTCCCATGCATGGTTTTATCTTTTTGAGGATTTTCATGCTGTGGCATGTAAAGGTCCTTTTCACTTCCAAATGTTTTGCATTCTATCAAAAAAATATTTTCAAGTAAAAACAAATTCTGAAACCACAGTTAAAGAACAGTTAACTCAGAGCACCATCTCAGTCAGTCACATACACTCTAAGATTATGAGTGTTACTTTGTAACAAACTTGGTTGATAAGGCACAGTATAATCCTCATCCTCTGAGAACACATCTTCTGTCAAATTTACTGTTTTTGTTTCTGCTGAGCTCTCCAACTTCAAATCAGCAGGATCACTATAGAAGTCAAGTAGTTTTGGAGTCTGAAGAAGACAGCACATTCTTTAATCGTCTCATTTACAAAAGTGATTTTAAGCAAGCCCTACTTACAAAAGAGTCAAAGCAAATAGAAGCTCTTGTTCTGGGAACTTTAGGGCGAGCACTGTTTAAATAAATGTGCTCTCGACATTGATGTTCATGATTGAAATCAGGAGCAAGGACTAAGAACTTGTTACAATCTAAGTCATGGCTTGCTAATCTGTGAGCTATCTCTGAGTTCCTCCTGCTGTTATACTTTAAAGGAAAGTCAATCAAAGCTGACCATCCACAATACTTATCCTTTGACAAGGCCAAAGTAGATTCGTTTAGTTCTTGTGGAATATTGGAGCTACTAGACACATGATCAGTAGAATTTTTTTTTAGATTGATTCCAAAATGCTTGAAAAACTTATCCATTACATATATAAAACAGACCGCAAATCATACCTGCAAGAATAATTAATTCGTATGTAAAGGTGATTGAAGGAGTAAATGAACATAAATAATTAAATATGGTATATCTTACTAGAATATCTTGCTACTAGAAAAATTATCTAGCAGTAACTATCTTATGGATCCTTCAGATTACGTAAATGCATTTCATTTGTGAATGTTTTCATAGGTTCTAAATGCATAGAGCTTTGTGAATTAATTACGTAGTCATCTTTTGTTCTGTAATCCGATTAGTTGAAGAAATTAAGCGGAGAAACATTGTTTTAAAGTAATAAAAAGCAGCGACCTACAAACTTGCTAAAACACTGCAACATGCATTACTACGAAAAAGAAATGAACGAGTAACACGTTAACACATTAGCTCTTTCTTCATTGTTTACAGTTTGAAGAACAGAAGATGTAATAGGTAGACCTACTTTCAATGCGACCTGGCGAAGCCAAATATTTGTGGAGAAAGTGATAAAATAATCTTAATTTTTTGCATTACAAATTCAATGAAATGGCAAATAATACCAACTTTTGACTTTAAAATAATGTAAAAAAAGAATGTAATTGATGGGAACATAATTAACAGAAGACATTTTTTGTGTAATTAGGAAAGGAATTACAAGTCTTGAATTATACTCGATATTTTTGTGGACGAATCTTAAGAGAGAAAATCACTTTTAAAATACCGAAGATTAAAACGGCTGGTTCCATTTTGTCGTCTGAAAAGTGGCTATGCTTTCCGACTTTCGATGCTCTTGGGCAATGTTCCTTTAAGCTGCGCCAGCGCACATATTTTTACTCCCCGATTCAGTTGAAAAATTAAAGAATTTAAATCGTTCTACTCGAGAAAACCTTTGATGGAATCTTAGGAAAGTCGAAATGAGGGACTAGAATTTTTTGCTCACGCAGTTGACATCTTTAGAGGTAACATTGCTCTTGAGTATCTTTGTTAACAGTTTACCTGGTACTTTAAATGTTATTTTGACACATATATATGTGAAAGAGATCTGTGGACTTGAAGAACGAAATTGCAATAGATCTTAGTAGTGACAGCGGAGCAAGGATATCAAAATTTCCGATTTAAAATTTAGTAATAACATACAACTCATTTACATAAAGTTCTGAAATTTATTTAAATAATCAGGAACGCTATTTCAGCTTTTTCCAGGAAGGGCAACTTCCTCCACCGCCCAATCTGATGAGATGCCCAATGACGTCCCTGCACAGTCTACGTAAACTACCGTGCGGTATTAAAGTCCAGAATTTTTTTTGCAACAGAATGAATTTAAGGCTTGATTCTCAGCACATGAACTTGATCATTCGTGATCTTTCAGATAGTGTGCTGAGGTTTTATATTTCATTGTTAAATTGTTAAAAATATTACATAATGATATTTAATCATGACATAAATGATAACCCAAGTTATTAAATATTTAATGCGATGCAGCATTTCTTAGTTAAATATCTGGGTCGAGTCCAGAAAAAAACTGGTTTTTATTGAAAAGAACAACGAAATGAATCGAATGAATAAGATATCAAACACTGAATGAGAAACTTTGACTTACGTAAAAGAATAAACAACAAATCAAGCGAACGTAAAATCGCACAAATTCATCGAGAAATTACCAGTGAATAGACTCATTGAGTTAAATACAACATGCAAGCTTCCTTAACGGATAATGAATTATTAACGTTTTTAACAAATTAGTAATCGTTAAAAAACGGCTAATTTATCGAATTTTGGTCTCAGTCTTCATTTAGATCCAAACAGCTATTAAATTATTGAATCGGTTTATGACAATTTTGGAAATGACACTTTATTCCTACCGGGCTTTCATAATGACCGTTTCAGTTGCTAGGAAATAATTTCAAACAATGGCGCCAATCAATTATAATAATTTGTAAAAGTGCATTGTGAGACCAATAATAGAAATATCAAAAAATGCCTTTAAAAATCCACTCCAGCGATCAACTGGTGAAACTAGGATCATCTTCAACGTTCCAAGAACACTGCCCTTATTAACTTCTATTCTGTAATCTTCCATTAAGTGCATTTTGCTTATGAAATTAATTAACGTACGTGAGCGTTGGAAAGTAGAAGGAAAACTTGGAGGAAAAGTTAATTTTGCCTAAAACACTCCAAGCCAGAAATCTAACAGGGATAGTTAAAGGGCTAAAAGACATTATAAGCAACAAAACAAATTTACCACTTAAAACTAATGCATGAAATCGATGTACTTGAAATTTGATTTGAGAAAAAATAAACAATATTTCAGATGTAAAGATCAACTGAGACTAAAGTTAAATTTCCAAACAATGATGAGTAACAATAAACATGTTGGGCGATTATTGGTTGGCATTTGTAGTCGCCTGTTGAGCAGTGTGAGGGGTATTTTTAGATTTTTTAAATGAGACTTGGAGAACTCTTCCAGCCAATTGGTATCCATTTAAAGAAGACACAGCTGTAAGGGCTTCGTCGTAATTGGTCATCGTAACAAAACCGAAACCTTTGCATTTCTGAGAGGCAGGATCACGCATGACCTTGACATTCTGGACAGCCCCGAAAGGTCCGAATAGTTGCCACAAAACATTTTCTTCTGTCTCAGGAGCTAAGTTGTAGACGAAAATGCACCATCCGCCAGGGTTCAATAAACCAGCCCCCATGAGACTCGACTGTATGGAGAGAGCTCCATCCAGTGGTGGGTATCTGAATGGCATGGCAAGAAATTATGACAGAGTAAATTATTATGAAAATAATAACAAAAAAAATCCCAGATTTATGGGGCCTTAGAGAGAAGTGAGATCTTATCTTTTAAGTCATTCATTGCCAAAAAATGAGCTTCGCTCTGGAATTCGCTCTGCACGGAAGACTACCTCTCGTTAAAATTTTAATGCGATACTTAATTAATGATGGAATTAAACTTTAATAGTCCACAAAAACTTTACAATTGAGCAGTCGATTTGAAAAGTTATTTTCATCCATCCTGGAGCTCACAGATTGGAAGCAAATGCTTCGTTTTCCGCAATCCAAATATGTAATCCTTTCATTACATTAATTTTAAATGACAATAGGGGACACTTATTTGAAATCTGTTTGTTTTAAAATTCGAATTGTTTCCAAATCATGTCGAGCTTCTTACTCTATACAGTTAATCCCTAACTAATCTGGCATTTCTTGAATTAACCGGTATCACACTCGACCTGAACGTGTGCCAAGCCAATAGCTTCTGAGTTGGGTGGTTTATTTGCAGCTAATGCACCGTGAAATAGTTTCCTACAACATCTCAATCATGTGCAAATGTTTTTCACATCCATAGATAAACTCTGGAGAAAGAAAGGGAAACTACAGAATCGTGATCATAATTTTTTCCAAATAATAATTTCTTCCAAACATTCCGCACTGCCGGGGTTATGAAAATGTCAGAGAGAGCGGGTTAAATTCAAGTAATAAATATCTTTTCTCATTCCATGCAAGTGCCAAGATGTTTTTCTGCGGGGCCAGCATTAGAATGACTTTTTCAGTCCTTAACAATCAACAACTAAGGCTTCCATCGCGCTGCACCTATGATCTCATCATCATCATCATCATCATCATGAACCAAGTAAATGTCGTCCCAATCTCCATACATCGACATTTTGCTCCGGGAGAATGAACTTAATAGAATACTTCCCTTCGTGCTGTGCTCGTGTGAGGGTTTCGAAATGTACAGAACCACGTCGTACTCTTGCTGCTTTATCATTTCAACGAATTTATGAAGCTACTCAAAGCTATTTCGCTAGCATTTCTTTACAATTTATTGTACATATCATTGTATCGCTTGATTAATATTAACAACATAACTTAATATTTTAACAACATATTTTAATATTCATGTGAATAATCACATGAAAGGCGGTTTTTGAGACATAATCAACTGCATCACCGAGGTAGCCTCATTGCTACCTGGGCGTGTGAATAACAGCTTGTAACATACCTGAGTGTCTGTCATAATAATGAGGAATCCTTTGAGAGGCAGATCGATATGTTTGCAGGATCACAGGAGTGAATCTCATTTCCCTCAGGTTCTCAAAACTTTTCATTGCCTTTGAATTGACATTCAATGAAATGCTTTTAGGTGCTTCCAATGTTTGCTCAGTCTCATAAAAGACAGTCAAAGTCTTTGTAATGGAGCAAATAAAAGAGAAGAGGTCATGTCTGCCTCCATAAAATAACTCTTTTCCACATCATTGACTTAGTTAAGACATTTTCTAGAAGAAAGCTTTTGAATGCGTATCGGTGACTAACATCAGTAACATAGTAAAAAGGACAAGTCTAATATTGGTTACTCAGCACACAGCATTTATTAGTGGTTGTAATTCTTCGAGCTTATCAATTCAGTTGCTTTATTAAGAACTATCTTAAGGACAATTTCCTATTCCATCGGTCTCTTTCTTATTTAGGCGGCCTGGAAGTATCACGAATAACGTTCTCGGTTGGAGCCGCTTCACATGACACAAAACTTCATGATCACTCAAGAATTTTTGCAATTTTTTTCTTTTTCTGACAATGTCTTGCAAGTTGTCTTACGCTAATGTTATTTTGTTTTTGCTTCTAAGGAAAGTGGCAACAATGAATATTTATTTAGTTTTGATAATTTCCAAAATTTGCTCAGAATCTTTCTTTACATTTTCAACTATTCTCTTTGAAAATAATTTCGAAACATCGACATAATAATAGAATAAATAAAAAATAATCACACCAGGTGCATTATCAGCTTTCAATGCCCATCCTTGAAGAAAAGAAGAAAATTCAAAGAGCAAAGGTAACCTCATTTTTGCTGCGGGTCCTATGGCCGGATGATGAGGATGTGAAAGCGGTCCAAGCATCCTTCTCGCGTGGTTTGTAAACGGCACAGTCGGCAAGGACAAGCCGCAGTTTTTGTTGACCGAATTGGGACAGTTGGCGAACTTCACTGTAACTGGGTCAGTTGAGCCAGAAGGAATGGTGCCATTGAGGTGTTTGATCGCCTGTTCAGCTTCGTGTCGTGTGTCGTAGCGAACAAAAGCAACACCTTTCGATAAACCTAGAAAAAGCCATACTTTGCTTCTCATGTCTTCTTGGAAGGAGCTTGCAGTTATTAGATCTTACTCAAGATATTTTAAGAAATTGCATAGCAATTATTCAAAGATTAATTAACATTAAATCACTTAATTTATAAAATTTATTGCATATTTGTGAAATTGACTCGATCTTTTAATGGATCTGGTAGGGTCATTCTCAACAAATCCGGTAATTTTAAGCAATATAAGAAATTAAATTTTCGAGAACCAAATATAAATAAAATTTTTAGTAATTTTTAAAACTTTTATATTAATTTTTATTTGTTTTTTCATTCGAACGCAGACGTTAATATTTGTCAAAGTGATAGAAGGTGTCGAAGCGGGACAAGTTGAAAAGATTAATAGTTAGATTAATCTAGAGGAATGCCGTGATGTTTAAAAGTGAGAAACATTATTTTTCTTAAAATACGCAGGTGGAAATGTGATGGACATTAAAAGGCTATCAGCTGCTCCGAGCGTAGAGCTGGAAAAACACAAAAAGACCATGAATCAGAAAGTGAGTGGAAATACTTAAAGGAAAAATTATGTCAAAATGAAGTGGTGGGATCCGAACAATGGAGTAAAATCCGGACAATGACGGAGGTCTTAGGACAGGCAGAACACCGAGTGGGTTGTTCTTGGTGAAGTGAAAGAAAGTTAACGACATAACATTAACGGCTCCACACATTCAAAATAAGCAACGATAAACATTGAAGACACCACACCTTTAAGGTGTTGTGACATAATGACTTAAAATGGAGACGACCAACATTTATTAAATGTGGATAAATGTCTTTTAAAATGTTAACATATCACAAAAATAGGGCCGAACAACATGTGTTACGATTGCTACCCCTCATTAAGGTTGATGCTTTCTTGGAAGCAATTAATTTATTCGTCAATTGGTGAAACATCAGCAGCAAAACTCAACAATTTGTATTCAAATGCAGGCGAACAATATAAAAATGAAGCAATGAATGATGGAACGACGAAGGGAGGCTTTCCATCATCTCCACATGCATTTTTAAAAATATGAGAGAGCAATTATGCACTTGTTTGGTATTGATTGCATCACAATATTTCGTAGCTCTTGTTATACTAATTTGATTATTTTATGATGCTATCTTTTATTAACGCCACTGAATCTAGCGGACGTCAGATGATCATAAGATTGAGCGAGTATGATCGAGGATGAGTTTAGAAGGGCGTGCCAAGTAATTATCCGTAGAAGTTTGTGTACAAAAAGCTAGAACGTCGTCCATAACGTCATGTATTCGTGTTTTGATCGAGAAGTCATCTGCGAGAAAAGGCCTGCTTTCTTGTTAATGTTCTTGTTAAGGCTCTCAACTTGCTCGACGAGTTTGTATTCCTCACTCGAATAATAAGCAGACTGAATTACTTTCTTGCCACGGTTTCAAATTCTCCAAGAAATTCCCTTTCCTTTTCTTTTTTTTTTTTTGAGTTGAAACCGCAGAAAATTGGAAGACAAGGAATTTGAGTCGGAAACTCTGAGAAAATATGGAACCTTTGATTGAAAGCAGGTTATGCTAATTAATATTCATGAGACTCTTTAATATTCATGGCTTGTCGTTTCGGGGATGATCTTGATGCAGACGTCCAGTAAGAACAAGAGATTAAAGCGAGATTTATTACAATATATTTTTGTGAGTTTAATTATTATTCCATAACTTATTTTATTTATTTATTTATTATCAACTTCGGTCAAAGGGTCGTTCGTCCTCTTACATGACCAAGTGTACTCAAGAAAACATAAATGAACACATTTGAGCGAAAGCAACAAATAATGACAGTAATAAATTAAACTAAGCCTCCGAAGCTCGAAAATAAAAATGAAATACATTCGTTTGTGGACACAAAATTAAAGAAAGAAATTATTTGTAGGTGAGATATTGATTTAAGTTAAGTTCACGAATAGACGAGTCAAAACGAGAAACAGATGATAAATTTACAATATCGGCAGGCAATATCCTTTATTTATTATCATAATTAATTCGTGCATTCAATGTTTTAGCCTATTATACATTTATTTTTATTGGCAGTAGAGTATTGTAATAATAGTAACAATAACTAAGAAAGGAATATTGCATGAATAAATGATCTTGTATTATAGAGATCCAAGAGAAATCAATACGAGTAGTAAAGGTACACATGAGAACCCTCTTAAATGATTAAATATTCATGCTGATTGTGCTCATAAATTATTTTTTTAAAGAGAAATATCCTCATTAAACATCGGGGTGAAACCAGCATAAAAAGTGCACTAAATAAAGACTTTCATAATATAAACATTATTACGAATTTGCAAAATAAATACGACAAAATGTGACCAAGGATTAAATAGTCTCCTCCATGTTTCGATGAAAAGTAATTATTGGACTTTCCAAGGATTGGAAAACTTCTGGTATCTTTTCAGGATCTATGGAATCACTTTTTACGGCCGTGTGCTGGATTCATTCTAATGAAACCATTTGGAGCCAATATAAGCAGACGATTTTCTCGTGCCAGTTATTTTTATACTCCATTTATAACGACATTATTGTTACGTAGCAGCAACCACATACGAAATGGATTTGAATACTTTATGTTTGTTAAAGGTTGTATCATAACTGAAGATTTCAAATTCACGTGAAGCAACAAATTCACCTGTGAGGGGATCGCACAGAATACGTGACGTCACTATGACACCGTAAGGGGCGAACAAATTATCCACATCAGATTGTGTCATGGACTTTGACAATCCACTGACGTATAAATTGGCTCCTTTAATGGTTTCGCTGCTCGGACGAGCGTAAGAGACCTGCAAGGAAGAAGGGTTAAAGTTCATGGCGGGTGAAAGTTCATGACTTCTCTCAGGTCAACAACAGCAAACAGAACCTTGATGGTCTTGTTTTGCAACCTCAGACCGTTGAAGGAATAAATTGCTTTCCTGGCGTGATCTGCGTGCCTGTAATTAATGAAACCGTAGCCAAGACTTTGACCTGCAAGTAACAAAAACATCTCACCAACCGGTACCTCAAATAGAATGGTCTGCATCCATTGGGTTAACAATGTCCTGTCAACGTCTATTGGTTGTTAATGTTTAGAGACAATCAAGCACACATAAAGGAACATGAAGCAGGGTGAATGAGAGAAATAAAGAAACCTGTCATTTTGTCTCTGATGAGTTTGCAACTTTCCAGTTCTCCGATGGTGGAAAAGAGAGATCGAATATCATCCTGGGACATCGTTTGCGGCAGGTAGTTGACGATGAGGTTGGTTTTTTCCTCGTCCATCATGTTCATCATCATCCCTCCACCCATTCTGGATGAGGAGCCCTCCACCCCGTTATGAGGTATTTCTCCCAGTTTGGAGGCGTTCGAGTGGTTGTTAGACGTAGGATTTGAACCCAGGTGGTTGTGGTTGGCCCCTCCCTGGTTTTGGAGTTGTAAGATCGTCGTTTGTTGCACTTGTTGCTGCGTTTGTTGCTGATGTTGGTCAAAATCAAAGTTCAGGCCCGTAATCTGATTGATTGAGTACGTTTTTTTAGGTTTAGATTGATTTCTTGTTGTTATCACTTAATTCCTTGATGTTTTATGATAATCGCATCTTGATTGTTAGATGGGTGAACGGAGAAACAAATGAATGTATGGAAGGATGGATGGAGGGATCGATGGATGTTTGACTGAAAGCAAGGGCTAGCAATTACGGCGCGTGCGTCCGAGGGTAGCCATATTTCCCGTGAGGACGAAGTAGACATCCGACAAATAATATGAAATATCGCCCATACTATTAAAATAATAACAACACTAGCCGTGGATGACGCTATTGTGGTCATGCATCAACAAAATGAATATGTAATTAACACATTGATATTAATCAAGCTAACGAATGTTAACGAGTGTCCTTGATGACAAATCAAGCTAATTAATATTAATATACATTATTATTATTATTATAATTAATAATCAATCCTGTTATCAATCGCATATGGAGGCTCAATAAAACTAATATTACTTATTATTATAATTGTTGTAGTTATAATAATTATATAATTAATAGTTAATAAAGTAATAATAATATTTATAATTATTGTATTTATAATAATTATAATAATAATAACATAATAATTATTATTATTTTAATTATTGTAGTTATCATAAAAAACAAAAAAGCAAACGAATAAACCCAAATCAGTACTTGGGAATTACGTAGATCCGCTCAAAGGTTCATCTGATAACTTCGTGGAAACTATCCAAGTCTTTTTCAATCATATTAAAGACAACCCACGCAAATATTGTTTCATTTTGTTTATTATTGTTATTATAGTTATTATTATTATTAAATGTTGTATTATTCAATAAATTATTCATCGATACAACTAATAACCAGATAGTAACGAGGTGTAATATCGATGTCGCCGTGATTTGATTTATTTAATATTTAGTTTAAAATTCTACGTATCACCTCTGAAGACCTCTTTCTAAGTAACCTGAATTCTTTAAAAATGCTTCTCGTGTTTATTGCCAGATACTTAACCTAAAACCGACGATGTTGTTGTTTCTGCTGTTACTATCGATGAATGAACGTTGTCGAATGAAATCTCCTTACTGGGAATACGATGAAAACATTGCCAGAATTCTCCTCCGATCACTGCCTTCCTCTTCAGTTTTATCAACAACTCCCTGGTTGTTCCCAGAAATTGATTACTTTTTTTTTTGAAAGGCAACTTATCACGGCGAGTCTGCAATTGATAGATTAATTCATGCTTTTATATTCGCATGCACACACGCTTGGTCAGATAGCCTCCTGTCCGGTCTGCAGTGTTGAATTATATATTTTCCCGATTCAACCGTGCGTGGACGCTGCTATTTTAAAGGAAACTTTGCCTGGAAGTAAAGAAGGAAAGAAGGGGAGTATATTATCTTCCAACTGCTCACATAGTTGGAGTTTTCCTTTTGGTTTAAATCAGTCCGATCATTGGCTAAATTTAAAATGTATTTAATATCTTCGAGATAACATCCGACTGGCAATATTAAGCGGAACGATTGCAATCATTATCAAAACCTTCAATCTCGATCGTCAGGCGTGGAGCTTAAACGCACCAAACATTCTGCCGATCGATGGCGAATTTGCGCATGTCCAAGTTGAATTTCTGAGAGAAACTGCAGTATAAACATCGTCACATAAATTAGTAGATCAAATCGATAAAATAGAAACAAATTTATTCTCAAAATAAAATAATTTCATCCTCAAAAATAAAATACTTTCATTCACAAAATAAAACAATTTTTTTTCGGAAATTCATTCCATGTTCTTGATTTTGATCTAAACACTTCTTCGGCAATCAAAAAAGCTTTAAGGGGTGTTTCATTTTAGGAGCGTTTATTTTATTTATTTATTTTTTGAGATGCGTTTTCGATACAATAAATTACATGATGGTTGAATGACATGAGCGTTGAGCCACTTCGACTTGACGACTTGTTGAATAAGTTAATCCCATGTTGTCACCGACAACTAAAAAGGAGCACGAACCGAATGAGAGAAAAGATGAGTACCGCTCCTAATATTTACCGTTGTACCAGGTGTTACTCGTTCTTAATTCTCTTACATCAAAAATGAATATTCATTGCAAGAGATTTTCGCATTTAAAAATCAAAGCGATTTTAAATTAATTGAAATGTAAATTAACTTTTAGTTTCCAAGACTGACCTTCATTCCAATGGAGGCTAGTTTCTTTTGAGTGGCAAACAATTTCTCACGAGAACCATTTGTTCTAGACAACAGAAGTAATTCAGGGTCGAAACATGGCGTGAAATGATTTAAAAGAATTTATTTTACACAACCTAGTGCATCGCCGTGACTAATCAAAACAAAACTAAACGTCCCGAAGAGGCGGGTGTTGGCTTTATTTGTGCGAGGAATGTTACGAGATGCTGAGTAAGAGCGGAATATCAACTCATACAGTTTCATGGAAGGTCCACCAAGCGAGAGACTCGTGATATCAAAATATTTTTCACAAAAAGTCCCTTCTCAAACTTTACGTTGGAAGGGGTGCAATTTTAGTTACTTGAGAGGAGCATTATTTCTCAGATCCAAAATGAGGAAGACCAGCGAGGAGAGAAGAGATCATTAGCTGGAAGCCGTTGATTACAGCTTGGATTGGATTTCGTGGTCAATGGCGCGACGCTAAATAATTATTGAGTAGCCTTAATAAGACCATAATTCGGTCTTTAATTAGAGGATGGCGTATCAGACGGTGTGCTGTATGACGCACAAGCGCCTACATTGGAGCGCATACTTGCTTTTCCTGCAACCGAGCAACGTATTTGCTGCAGCCTGCCCTCTCCCTTCAGATGATCAAAAGAAGAAAAAAAGCTGAAATGTTCCCGGCTTCCTTCCGCAATTGATAAAAATAATCTCTCTCTTCAAACTCGCATCACTTAAACCTTCCTCGATGAAATCTTTCGAAATTCTGGGCGCCATTTTCGCCGAAGTCACGTGACTTCGGATGCACAAACAAGGTTCGCAGGAATTGGTCAGACAGGAGATAAAGTGGCATGAATATCGATTTGAATGCGTCGGGGAAGGAAAATTATGGGAGCTTTCAATGGATTTTTGTGCTCATTCAATGCGCCCCCCATTGCTTCGTTTATCGGAATTTGCATCAAACTACTGCAAATGATCCGCCAACTTCTGCTTCTTCTTTGATTTTCATGTTTCCATCGTCAGTTCAAGAAGTCCATGGACATTTTTCTGTTCGGATTCGTTTTAAACGAGTTCGTTGTGATGGTGCATGCTGTCTGCATTATTAAATGCAATCATGTCGATAATGCATTAATATTGAATATTCATTTACCAGTACTTGAAGGATCGAAATTCCTACTACAAGTGTATGATTAAATATTAAAGCGTTGATATAATCAATTATATGACATCATCATAACGACTTCCTTCTGCACGTGCCTCATCCAACAGAGCATGACGTCATTTATGAGCGACCCCTTTGGGTTTTTGTCTGGACACTGTTTCCAGAACGCTTACTTCCGCTTGGTGCTTCGGATCAAAAGTTTATGGAGGAGTCATTCTCATCTCTGGAATCCAGCAATTTAGCATCACAAGATGTCTGAGTGAAAGAACCACCTTGTTTAAAAAAAAAAGTTATTTCTTGTTTATTGGGGTAATTGTAACTTCCTGTTTTAATAATTAAAAGAAAGAAATTGTCAACTGAGAAAGATTTTTGAGGAAAATGAGGACAATAAATAAAGAGTCCAGGCGGAACGAAAGTTATATTTTCCTTGCAAGTGGTGCCTGGGAAATTATTTGGAATTAAGTGTCATCCTGGCACAATATGGAAGCTTCGTGTGAGGTATCGTAAAAAATAGTATATTGCTTATTAAGCCAAGCTGCTGCAAAGGTGGAGTAGCAGTCAAAAGATGTTCGATGTTTTGTTGTGACCAGATGTGAGCGCAGAATATCGATATTGCCAGCTAACAAATCGATATTCCTAATGAAATCATCGAATGGTTGGCTGTTTCTCTTTCGTGCGGCTTTTTCTCACATCCGGCGTCTTGTTTTCCGTGTCCGTGTCATGGATCAATGGAGGATATTCAATCGAACATCATCTTCTCAACAAGTCGAGACTCCTTTTTGGTTGCTAACCTCGTGAATATCCTGTTCGTCAGTCCGCGATCCTGTCACTTGCACATGATCGATCACCGGTTTTCCCGATTGACACGGCAAATATTCCATCATCTGGGGGTTTCCAATGACTTTTTCCATTTCGCTCGGGATTGCATTAATGCTTTAAGTGGAGGGTGGATTACAAATGAAATATCAACTAACTCTCTTCATATGATTGATTTTGAAATTTACAATCTAGACTCTCTCACGATTCTGAATGCTGTCTCATTTACTTAAAAACTGTAACTTACCGAGCTATATGTATTACCGAGCTTCAAATTTTATTTTTGCTTTTTTTCAATAATCCAAAGCCGGCATTCTTTGCATATTAAATTTGTTTCGAAATAAATCCTGTAATTCGATTTGAATGCAAAACAATTTTTGCGTGATGAATGGTCTCGGATATATCTTATTTGTCCTAGACACCAGTTGGTTGTTGGTTTCTTGTTATGATTTTTTTTATTGATGACACTTCATAAGGATGGATGAATGTAGTTAGTGTCGCGACCCAAGCACCCTTAAATTAATTCTTGCTGTAATAGCATGATCATCAGCGAGCTGATTTAATCGAATTACTTTTATAGTCAATTTCATATCATTTTATAGTCATATCCATTTATTTTTAATATCCATTTGTTCTTTATATTTTCTGAAACAAACATAAAAGTAGTGTATAGAATACACACCCTTAGGCAGATGAGAGGTTTCGAAAGCTGATGACCCTTCTAATTTGTTAAAGCCTTTGTATGGTCCTGACCTGATCATCCCTTTGACGACTTCATAAGATTGTTTTTATCAGGAAGAGGGGACATGAGGGGACATTATCTCGGATAACCACGTACTTTTCAAACATGAAATGGTAAACATTATCCAACTGGCTAAGATGACAACGAAGCCGACACCTCAACTCTTTAGATTGTCAAAGTAAAGGTTTACTGAGAAAAGAATGTCGATTCAGAATCTGTTGTTCAAGCACCATCACTTATTTCAGTTTTTAGCATTCAACCTTCCAAATATTCTCTAAAAAATAAGCAGACCACCTTGTATCAATTTCATGAGTTAAGGACTCGGGCTTTAAAGTTAGAAAAATTTGGGGCAAATGCCCTTAACCCACACGAATGACGTCCCACTCACCTATATTTACAAAATGCGTCAGCAATGGCCGCAGCATCGACGCAAACAAACGGCAAGACCATCAACTCTTCCACCAACCTCTGGGGACTGGTCTTCATCCTCGGTATGCATCTAGGTGATCGGTAGGAGAGATGCATATAAAGGGGACGATTTTAGTTTTGTTTCGTAAACATTTGCTCAGATGACTCAGCTCTTCCATTTCGACCAGTTTGCAATCGGGGTTGTTTTTTTAATAAAATTATTTATGCTTATGCTTTTACTTATATTACGTTTCTTCGTATTCTCTCCTCACAAGTTGCAACAATGTTAATAATGCTGAGACAAGTCTCAGAGACATAGGTCATTTAGGTCAAGATTATGATACCGCTTCTTAATTTTAAAAACTTTGTTGAATCTAAGCATATATACAAGTTACGGATATTAAATTTTATGGGGTGAGCGCGTTTTGAGTTTCATATTCAGATAAAAAGTAATTTTTAATTAGCGTTAGTGATCCATTAATATAATTGTTGCATAATTAAATTTAAATACAGTTAAAATGCATCAAAATAAAATCTCACCATCCCTTATTGTGTTGTTCTGCATTTTGTTTTTCTTGTGCACTTTTGATGATGGGTTTTGTTTTTGATGGCTGTTTCTGAATAGAAATCAGGTCTGCCACTTATTGAAGGCGTAGCTTGCTGGAGATCATGGGGAACTGTTTCAAACGCAATCAGGGGTTTCAAAAAGATTGTACCGAGGCTCCCCCGAGCCAACACCACTATCCAGGTTCACCACCGACTGCCAGAAATGGTTCAGCGGTTGGGGAAATGCCATCCTCCAGCGTTGATCGTGTTTTTCCTGGAACGAGTCAAGTGAACGCTTCTCCTTCTCGACAAGAAGGATCCCCATCCAATGTTAAGATCTTTGTGGCATTATATGACTACAATGCCAGAACAGACGAAGATCTTAGTTTCAAAAAGATGGAACTTTTAGAAATTCTTAATGATACTCAAGGAGATTGGTGGTATGCACGTTCAAAGACAACAAAACTATCGGGATACATTCCTTCCAATTATGTTGCCAAAGTCAAAAGCCTTGAATCAGAACCGTCAGTGATTTAATGGATATTTTAACATAGATCATAATATTTAATGTAGTTATATAATGTATACTGTAATATATGATATTATATAACGCAAAATAAAATATTTGAGATAATACTATATGAAACAAAAGTATCAGAGCTGTTGAATTTTTTGGTTTTAGATGGTACTTTGGAAAAATAAAGAGAACAGAAGCTGAGAAGAAGCTTATGCTAACAGAAAATGAACATGGAGCTTTCCTTATTAGGGACAGTGAAAGCAGAAGAGATGATTATTCACTTTCAGGTTATTCATGAACTTAATGACAGTAATTGCATATCCTTGGGCCCCTTGAGTTTTCTTTCTTGTATTCTGCTCACTTTGCCTAAAAAATATTTGTTTAAATCTGTTTAAGATATCTTTTAAGCTTCTAACTTAAGATTATGTTAAATATAAATATACTTCAATATCACTCATTTTATTTTTGGTGCAGTGAGAGATGGGGACACAGTGAAGCACTACAGGATTCGACAACTGGATGAGGGAGGTTTTTTCATTGCCAGGCGAGCAACTTTCAGAACCTTGGCTCATTTGGTGGAACATTATTCGTCCGAGGCTGATGGCCTTTGTGTCAATCTGAGGAAACCTTGCACCCAAGTAAGACTAAATTCATGTCTCTTTTGCATAATTACCTTTTGCTTTAGGTTCCTAGCTTCCTGTGAGTTTAGATAACTTTTGTGAAACACTGACTTCAGGTTTAACCATCCCAGAAGTTAATTATTTGATTGAGTTTAATGTGCTTAGGATAGATGGTTGATAGTAAACTGCTTGTATTGCATGCATGGATCTCAATGCTACATATGTTGATGTGTGCATTAAAGGACTAATTATTATTAGAAATAAATTATTGGGAGAGTTTCTAAAAAGTTTACATATTTTTGAACAAGGGATATTTGTCATCTAAAACATTAAATGCATTTTCCCTCACTTACTTATAATAAGCACCTGCAGAAATATTCAAAGGTGGAAACTTTGAGAAATTATGTTGATGGAGCTGTTTAAAAGCCATTTCATAGTTTGACAGATCAAAGTGTATATCTTAGCCTATTAAGAAGTGATTATTGTCTATTATTGCAATGATATATTGAATTAGGTGACTTAAGAATGAGATTTTGCTGAACCAACAAGCTCACTTGCAAACAGTAATAAAATACTCTGACTGAAACCAGCATTTATTGCAGATAAACAATTTTCATAAAGGTCTATATTTTAATTTAAACTTATGCTGCAACAGCATTTCCCTCGCTCTTTTAAAGTTTGTTCAACAGAAGTTACGAAACTCCTAATCTCATCTTAAATCAATGATCAAATTATATCTGTGAAAAACTTTTTTTATATGTTTATTAGTTGACAAATTAATGTTCCAGTTTGAGAAGCCCGACACAGTTGGCCTGTCATACAACACAAAAGACCAGTGGGAGATTCCTAAAAGTTCATTGAGGCTGCTGAGAAAAATCGGTCATGGACAGTTTGGAGAAGTTTATGAAGGGGTTTGGAACAACACCACTCCTGTTGCTATAAAAACTTTGAAGCCAGGCAAGTGATGTGTATCTAGTTGCTTTGTTGAAGAAATTCATAATTTGTAGCTCCACAATGCAACGACAAGGATTAGTGTTTTCCTTTAGCTTATAGGTCTCTCAATCATGGCTGCAAACCAAGGTTTTTCTCTACATTAAGCAAATTAACACCAATTTGCACTATTTAGATTTTCATTATGCTTCCTAATGAATGGCAGTTGTGAATGTTTCATTATTTTCAGGCACAATGGATCCAAAGGATTTCCTTGCGGAAGCCCAAATAATGAAGAAGTTACGCCATCCCAAATTGATTCAACTCTATGCAGTCTGTACCCAAGATGAACCTATTTACATTGTAACTGAACTCATGAAATATGGAAGTCTCCTTGAGTATCTTCAGGGTTGGCTAATTTTTATTTTGTATATCTATAATATAAAACAGAAAGTACATGTGTATGTTTGTCTGAACAAAGAACTCTTCACTAAATGGTGAACAGTAGCTTCTTGAAAGTAGCGTCATTCTCTATGCCATTCCTAGGTCAAATGTGCTATTTTCAAGTTTTCCAACTTTCACCTTTTCTAAATCGCATAAGAGCTTTAAACTCGAGAGATACTGAAAGAAGAGCATTGTGCTCCCACATGGACTAATGTTTCTTGACTTCACCTCTTGCGATGGCAGCATGGATTCGAGTCCCATTGCGGGACCTCCATCCTAATCATCTGGTTCTTTTACCAAGCATGTCACTGCATTTTCCCAACAGTAATTTTATGAATAAAATTAATTATAATGGATAAAAAAATGAGTTTGAATGTATGACTGGCAAAGCCAGCTGGTTTAATTAATTTAATTTAACTTTTAATTTTTTTTTAAATTTTTAATTAAATTTAATTAAGCTAATATTAAATAAGTTATTATTTTTGGATTACCAAAATATTTGTTTTAGGAAAAGGTCGAGCTCTTTCATTGCCACAGAGGATTGACATAGCAGCCCAGATTGCTTGTGGGATGGCTTATCTGGAATCTCAAAACTACATCCACAGAGACCTGGCTGCTCGTAACATTCTTGTCGGAGAGGGAAATAATGTGAAGATTGCTGATTTTGGTCTTGCTCGAGTGATCAAGGATGATGAGTATGAAGCCAGGGTTGGGGCACGGTTCCCCATCAAATGGACTGCACCAGAAGCTGCTAACTACAATCGATTCACCATCAAGTCAGATGTATGGTCATTTGGAATCCTCCTTACTGAAATTGTCACTTTTGGAAGACTCCCATATCCTGGTAAGTTTCTTGCTTTTCAATATACTGAGATCTTTGCACCTTGATTGAAATTTGCATCAGTTAGTCTTCAAATTATTATGAATCTCATTGAGAGGATTTATTACATATCCAAAGAGGACAGAATATTTGTAGCTCATTGTTTTCCTGAATCGAATGACAGCTCACTAAGAGAAGAGTAATCTTTTCATTTGTTGCATGGATTTTTCAGGTATGACAAATGCTGAGGTGTTGCATCAGGTGGAGCACGGCTACAGAATGCCCTGCCCTCCAAATACTCCTCAAGCACTGTATGAAATCATGCTTGATTGCTGGAGGAAGGATGAGAATGAGCGTCCTACATTCGAGACTCTCCAGTGGAGATTGGAGGAGTTCTTTACTCTTCCTTCGAGCGAGTACACAGATTCCTCGGCTGCCCTTCCAAAGTGATTGCTCGTCTCAAGTGAATTCAAGACCTGCGGGACAAATTGTCGGTTAATGGTCATCATTGTTGTCGATTGTTGTTGTTGTTGTTATTAGTAGTTCTAATGGTGAGACTATTTCTGAACTATTAGACAATTTTCATTCAGAAGTTTAGGATGTCTGTGAGGTTTTAAAATTAGTGGATTTCAATCATGCAAATGGTCAGAAGATTTTGCCAGTTGTTTTTCTAGTTTTATTTGTTTTGATCCTTTTGTGAAGATGTTACATTATTTATGATTAACATTGACAATTTAATTTAATTTTCCAAATAAAGATGAGTTTGGATGTGAGCATATTTGTTGAAAGGGAGTTAATAGTTCAAGCTCTAGTCATAGATGGTCTGGTTCCATTCATGAGCTGTTAATCTTCAGGTTTTATCTAATTTAACCCAGCTTTCTTTTTTAACATTGTTTTGATTTCTTGTTTCTTGTGGGGAAAATTTGATTTTTTCACTTTTAAGTGACCAATTATTGGTATGTATAGACTTTTGATTCCAATGCTTGTAAATAAATTTTTAATGACAATCTTGTTATTATTTCTGATTAATTATTAATCATCATTGCTTTTCTAATTCACTTATTTTATATTGTGAAAACTCATTTCTAACTTCTTGTTTATTATTATTATTATTGGTAGATGTGTGCTTCAGTATAATTATGTTGCTTATAGTTCTTCCAGTATATTTCATTTTGGCAAAAATCCTGAAAAACTTCATTTGATATTATTTTACA
>MPNW01000003.1:98903-114037 GCA_011800805.1 Hirudo medicinalis
CATCAATTGCTATTAAAATCTAAATCAAAATACACTCACCATTGAAAGTTGTGTGCTAGCCTTTGACACGAAGGTGTCTCCACTAGCACAATCAATCCCAAACAAGGCACAAATGTCTCCAGCAAAAACCTCTTGAACATCCTTCATGATAAGACATCTTCTTGTCAATAGGTATCTCCAGAAATGTAGAAATTATCACAAACCTCCATTTGGTCAGCATGCATCCTGACTAGCCTTGCTACTTTGACTTTTTTGTTGGTTCTTGCATTGTATATTGAGTCACCCTTCTTCAAACAGCCTTGGTAAACTCTCATGTAAGTAAGCTGACCAAATCTTCCTGCCTAAAATTATCATTAAAAATAAACAAATGTTAAATACAAAAGGAAAGAGCTGATACCCACCTCTAATTTGAAGGCTAGAGCAATGAAAGGATTTGAGTTGTCTCGCTTAGGATTGAGTGACACTTTAGCAACTTCCTCACTAAAACAATCAGCAACCATTCAATTGTTTGGTCCATTTAACCAAATGCACCAATCTAACCCAGTTTCATCGAGAGCATGGTTCTCGACTTCAGCTGGATTGGGGAGGTATTCAATAACGCCGTCCAGGAGCAGTTGAACACCCCTGTTTTTCAAGGCAGATCCCAGGAACACAGGGACAAATGTTCTCTTGATGCAAGTTCTTCTGATGGCATCCTGTGAAACATCAACATCATGAATTACAATATTTATAAATCAAATATTTTTAATGAATCTTAATGATAAATTAATCAAGAAGAAATAAGACAGAATATAATAAGAAGGAATGTTTAAAAAAGAATAATAGCAACCTTCATTTCCTGAATTGTGGGTTCCCTCTCCTCAAGGTAAATGTCACCCATAATCTCATCCACATTTGAAATGCATTCTGTAATTAATCACATTTAGTATATTTATTTCCATGATATAATCTGTCAATAAGCATGAACATTCACCAATGAGCTCCATTCTTTTCCTTTTAACTTCCTCTACCATGTCTTCAGGAATTGGGCCATCAACCATATTCAGTCTTTTCAACAAACAACATATTGATGTGTATATCAAATTTATCACATAACTCATCAACCATATTTGCAAAACAAATTATCAAAATATTTACACGGTGTGTCCATTTCTCAGCAAAAACAGAGTTCCAATCCTCACCCTTGAGGTTCCTCAAAATAAATGGCTTTCTGTTGCAGCAAATCCACCACACCCTTGTGTTCACTTTCAAGTCCAATGGGCAACTGGAGGAAGGCAGCATTCTTGTTCAATTTTGTTCTGCAAACATCAATTAATTAATGCAAGTAAAACAATTAATAGGAAACCAAGTAAAATAAATTATCAAGTTATGAGGTGGACTAAAAATTCATCCTCATACATTGTAGCAATGCATTTTGCAAGTATAGTAACAAACCTTATTTGATTTAGAACTCTTTCTGGGTTTGAATTTCCCCTGTCGAGTTTGTTGATGAACGCGATGCATGGCACATTGTAACGACTCATTTGCCTTGTTACTGTGAATGTTTGACTCTGCACTCCACCTACAGCACACAGCACAAGAACAGCTCCATCTAATACTCTCAATGCTCTTTCAACCTCAACAGTGAAATCCACATGACCTGTGATGAAATGACAACATTAATCAAGTAAAGCCTATAAAGGTACTTTGAGGAGAATCAAGCTCTAAATCCAGAGCAGACAAATTACCAGGTGTGTCAATTATGTTTATGTTAACATCCTTCCATTCTGTATAAGTTGCAGCAGACTGGATTGTGATTCCACGTTGTCTTTCTAGTTCCATGAAGTCCATCGTTGCTCCAACACCATCCTTACCCCTCACCTATTGAGAACAAAATCACATAAATAGATGGAATCCATCCAAAGTGTTGTAACCCTGGTGCAAACATTAATTAATTTTTGTAATTAAGTTTATATTGCTACATTTGAACGTCATATTTAGAATCATCTGTCAGGCAGCTCTGCGGAACAAAATTGAGTTCGTAGCATTCCCATACCAGATTCCAAAATCTCACACCAGATTCAACAAGTCTTACAGTTGCATACAAAATCTCAACTCGATTATTCAGTTCTATTCACTAAAAACTTGCTCAATACACTTACTAGAAAACATCCCAAGTTTACAGACCCCCCATTTATTTCAATTACAAAAGGACTTACCTCGTGCATCTCATCCACACGACCACTGTAAAACAGGATCCTCTCAGTTAGTGTTGTTTTACCAGAGTCAATGTGAGCAGATATACCAATGTTTCTGATTTTGTGCACATCTTTGAACACCTATTTTAATGAAACACACATTATTAAATAAAATAAAACACTTCAATAATTGTAACTTTGTTTCAATTGACAAAATCTAATTAGTAGTCATTTTATAGTCAACAGCTTTAACCACATCTACATGCAATTTCATTAAGAAATGAGATCTTGCAGCCTTAGTTCAAGTTTTAAAAAAAAATTCAAACATAAGGGCATAACAATTATATTTACATGAAGTGTAAGATAAAACACTGGCAACATTAGCAGTAAAAATGATTTGTTATTAAAAATAACTCTAGTAATTTAAATGCAAAGATATAGTGATATGACTATCTAGAAATGTAAGGAATAAAGACAATTAAAACAGATAATTTAGAATTTCTCCATGTAAACCTGGTTACCAACAGCACAACTTGAAAGCATTTAAATTTGCAGATGTAGTACAATTAAAGTAAGAATAATGACAATATGATAAGTGTCATGCAATTTAATCGAAAAATAGAATTTTATATGTAGAATAGAATTAGAATCTTTCATGTCTGTAAAAAATCATTTACATAACCAAATATTTATAAATTATTGATTTGATTAAAAACAATAATAATAATATTTAAGAATCAGTGTAAAATGTTGCCTATAAAATACATTTATAATTATTCAAACCGTATTGATTGTGGGTTTCTTTGAATAACATCTCCTTGAAAGCTGCAAAATTTGTCAATGAAAAAATATTTTACCACACAAAAGCAAGCAAAGTTGATTTAGACTCAAAAATTTGGTTAAAATTAAAATATTTTAAACTACAACCAAACAGCGAACACTACAAAACTACTTACAAGAGTGACAATATTTTTCAGATAGGGCCCCGCAAGAAGTCTCTGAAGTACCATAACTAGATCTTAATCAGATGGTATATGCAGCACTGTAACACGGGCCCCAAGACACAAGTTTTCTTCCAATTGTCACTCACAAGAATTACCGTGGATGATTTGTCTTTGTATAAAGACAATTTAATTAAAATTTTTGACAAAAACATTGACAAAATATATGCTTAGGTTATTGTATTTTTAGGTTCTAATTAATTTTGGAGAGTAACAAATATCATTTTTTTAAAATATAGCATACTTTTAAAAAGTTGAATTATGTAGTCAAATATAGTATCAAATATTATTGACGCCTACAAAATTGGTAAAAGTCTGCTAACAACATACTTTTTAACATTATTTTAAACATTTATTCAATTGACGAATTCTAATAATGCGATTAAATTATTATTTTAAATCAAAATAAGTTTTAGATAATATCGATAATTTAAATTTATTAACAGTATTATTTTCAAAACATTTCTGTCATTTTTTGGTCGTAACACATTAACGTGTTTATCAACAAAAAAACCTTCAGCCAATTCGAGTGGCTGCCAAATGACAGAAAGAGCTGATAGCAATTGTTATATATTCCCCCAAAAATTCTGACATTTTATGTGCTTAATTGTTTGATGAAAAAGATGTTGATTTGTCTGGTTTATCATTTCAACAAAATGATGGAAATGATGAATCCGATGCTATGCTTATTACTACAATAGAAGAACTTTTGATTTTCCCATGGGAAGATGATAGAAGCTGACATTAAAAAATTAACAATAATATTCAGTTTAACAATTATTTTATTGATTTTCAAAATAAAATAAAATATATTTTATGGAGATGTCAATTTTTTGACATAATTTTGATAGAAATCTCTAGAAGTTTGATAGTTGTTGACAAGGGAGAGGGAGGGGTCAAAAATTACCTTTAATTTGTTGACATAATTAATGGACGACCCCTTACAGAAATAGATACTTTAACTCAAAAGCAAGAAGGGATGGATTTACTTTCACGTTTGACTGTACATGATTTAAACATAGAAAATATAACTCGTGCTATAATAATCGTTATTGTTCAGTATAATGTAATCGTGATCATATAATTAGACAAAAAAATGAAAGCAGTGAAATCAATCAACGACTGGAAGATTCCTGTTTCCAAGGCAGCTGAACAAACATTCCGTAGTTGATTCGTCTTTGAATCCATAAGCCAATAAGCAAACCATAAAATATTTTTGTTGGGTTTAATAAATCTTTTTTTGTTAATTTCAATTCATAAAACCTCATTTCTTCTAACAAATGTTATATGTTAATAAAGACAGATGAAATCAAACTGTTTCGATAAAATGTGACTGAGCCGCTATGTAAACACCCGAAATCGACAGAAACTCAAGAATGATCCAACCGACGCTTTTGACAAGAGCAGCTGCTGATGTCAAAGACTAAAAAATCCTTAAAATCCAGCTTGAATTGGCTATAAAAGGATTCATTCTAGTGCTTTCTTTTTGCGAAATTTTAAAAATGGGTAGGCCTGGTTTAAATATTATTAAGTGAAATAGCTTCTTGCAAAGCAACATGATATTACATGCTAAGCGCATAAATATGGGACTAATAACTAATCAATTAAAATCAATTAAATCAAGTATACCACAAATTTAATGTCAGCTTATTCACAGGCCGAAATCTTCCCGTAGCCATACCCTGTGCGGTATGTGGGGACAAAAGTTACGGAAAACATTACGGGGCATTTTGTTGCGATGGTTGTAGCTGTTTCTTCAAGAGAAGTGTCAGAAAAAATGCTCTTTATTCTTGTATAGGTAAGTTAAAAACAACACTTGAAACCTTTTAATAATGAGGAAGAAGAATTAATAAAGGTGTGGTGTGAGGAAATGGATTCATATTATTATGCCTAATTTGTACTGGTTAATATTATACCAACAACAATATCTAAACCAAAAAATGTATTTGCTGAGTTTTTGTTAATAATTGATTTTTCGAGAACGAAATTGAAGCGCTGCTGATTGTGTTAAAGCTTTAATTTGTAACACTTACTGTTATATATTAGTAATTAGTTTGTTTGCTTAGGTATTTTTAAGAATCACAAAAAAGACCTCTTCTATTGAAATTAAACTTTTTCAAGAACTTTAACAGAAATAAAGAATTGGATTCTATATAATAGTTATTAAATTATTGACTTTATATTTGTTTAATTTGATTCTTATAATTATTTGAATTATTTTTTTTCATTGAGGCAACGGACAATGCAGAATAGATAAGGCTAGGAGAAATTGGTGTCCTGGATGTCGATTGGTGAAATGTTTTCAAGTGAACATGAATAGAGAAGGTAGATGTGAAATTTAAATTAGTAAATAATTGCGATGTTCACGGCATTCAATTTAAAAATGTGAGAGAAAATTATTAAAAGTAAAGAATGTTTGAATTTTATTGGTCGCTCTTGAATTTCATTTTGCTGGTGGTTACGTGATACTATAAAATCTAGACGAGTGTTAACATTTTGCTTCAATAATATCTTTGTGATTTCAAGCAGTACAACAAGAGAGAGGACCTCGGAAAAACAAAGGCAAACGAAGAATTCCACGCGTCCAAAATAAATTCGTGGTGTCTCACTTACATGGAAAAGATTTCAACTCTCTCGCACAAGAATATCTTACCTTATCTATTGCGCCCCCTTCGAGGACATTTTACTTATCGGCACTAGCCTCATCGCTTTTAGCATCAACCGTACATCTCAAAGAAATCACTCCTCTGGCACAATTTGCTCGCCAAGCTGCTCATTTGTCTTCTTTACTTACTACTAGTGACAATTTAAAAGAAATGATACCTGCAAACATTTCGACAGATATTTCTTCAATCAAAAGCGGTCACTCGTTTTTTCGACCCTGGTTACAATATAAAGCCTAAAATAGCAACTCTTGAACTTAATTTCTTGTAAAAAAAAACCCAACAAATTTTAGCTATTTCTTATCAATAATTGAAAAAACTCTTTTATTGAAATTTGATTTTGTGACTGAAACACCTTTTCATTCCAGACATCAAACATGCGTAACCTAGCAGTCGTTGCCGACTTATGTATTTTGAGCCATCTTTAATGGTTTCGATAACTTGAGCTATTACAATCAACAGAATTTAAATTGCGTATTACAGCTTTCTCAACGAAGATAAATATGTTTCGAAATAAGTCTCCTGTCGCTCCTAAGATTCTCACGGATGTTCCGAAAGCATCGGAGGAAGCCATCGACTTTCTAGACAATATAAGTACTAAATATCACTTTTGATATATAAAGCAAGTTTGTAAACTCCGCCGTAAGTCTTTGACTTAGGAGCAAATGGATTGCTCTGCCACATAAGCAGTTTCAAGAAAGTGGAAGACCACTATGATACTTATTTGTTCGTAACGCTCATGTTTCAAATATTGCTGAAACGATACCTGAAATCCGTTATGTCATTCTTGTACTTAAACTAATATATTTTCAGCAATATTGCTGTCTCACAATCCTTTTTTACTTTCCACTATAATTGTGCAGTCTAAACTCTGTTGTGTTCGCAACCTAGCTTGAGTTGCCATCGGCGACCTTCTCGGCAGAAAATAAATTATAGTTGCTATTGTTAATGCATTTACCGCAATGCCGGAATTATTTAATCTGAACATATTCAATGGCTTCCAAAGCTTTGGAAATGCTGAATTCTCTACCTGGAAAGGACGAGCTTGTATATTATTCCGCATCTGAAGCTGATCATAGTGAAATTGGATCCTATCTATTTCATCTTCAAATCACTTCTAAAAACCTTAAGCCCGTTTTGAAGGTAGAGTAGTTATTTCTATAGCAAGTAATGGATGCTTGAGCCTTGTGCTAATTTTCAGATTGCAGTGAGCATTAAGTACACCATTAACGATATTGTTAGAACTACTGATGTAATCTCAAATCTCACGCTCCAAGCCAAACTCATCGAGCAGCACTATGAAAAACATATCAAGGTAAATAATTTTCACTTCAGAGCCTTAGTTTCTTCAACCTCCAGAACCCAACTTTTAGCAGTGGGTTCTGCCTCAGAATGGTTAAATAATAACATTTATTTCAGTTCACTGATATTAATTGTGGCTGGAATAAATGGCTCTGAGTCTAGTTCGTTCTACACTTTTTACAGGCAAAGTATCATCTACTGAGGGAAATAAACGTTGTCCTTCAGGATGATGGTCTCGTCCTCACCTTGAATCATTTCATCGATGGGGTTACTACAAATTGTTGTCTGTCCATTTATAGTCTTTTTGCTAATATATTACAATCACATAAATCCAACATCATGAAAAGCATTTGAAACTGGATATATCAATTTATTTAACACCAAAGTATTTCAGAGAGCCAACATGCAAACTATTTACATGATTCCAAATCATGCTCTTGGTGGATATGTGCCTTCTGGTTATTATTGATTTTTGCAATTTAATAGTGGCACGTCTCACTAAATATACATACACAAATTCTGCAATAAAATAATGATGTCACGAGTGGCATATCCAAGGCCCTTTAAGAATTGTATGGGAAAATAGTAATTTTGTATTGCTTTCCTTAAGTCATCATATATACTAACAAGAGTTTGACTGTTCTTGTTGAATCCTTAACCAAATCAAGTCGACAGCAAATACTTTGCTTTATTGGCCAGGCAAAGAAACAAAAGCTTAGGAAGTACAGAATTCTAGCTGATAATCGTTAATTATGATTATTTCTTTTCCATCCATTAATGATTTGTTTGACCGGTCAAGTTGCCAAAACCTTATAATGTTAGTGTTGTGATGTGAAGTGTTCCGGGATAGTGGCAATGGTATATAAGGAGTTGTTTTCATAGTTCTGGGTTCTCGTATGGTACGTTTGAGTTGGTAATTGTCGCGTTGTCTTGTATAAAATGGTCGTCGAAATAAATTTGAGTTATATTATTTATGAAGTTTTTTGAGTTTAAAGACCCAACAGTTAGGAAAGGCCTGATAACTGAACCTAAGGTGGTTATCGATCTTTACTCTGGAACTATGAGCTATATACCTTTTCATTTTGACATGTATTTCTTCACGGAAAAGTTAACAGTGCTTTTTCTTTAAAGATCATGACTTGATCTACACATACTCTGTTAAATAGAGAGCATGAACCGAAAGGCATTTAAGTGCCAGCCGCTATAGTACTAGACCTATCCCATTGTTCGGAGCCTTCATTATTAATTCTTTCTTATTGTGATAGAATAATAACGTTGCTCTTCGTTCCCTGTAGATTTGGGTTATTTAAGAATAACTAAGAAACTTTTCAAAATGTGGGAGGCAATTTAAATAATAAATTTGATTTATATTTAAATAAATTTTTTTAAAGACACTTGCATAAAAACAGCGCATAATTTAGTAGCAATGTCTGTAGAGACAGTTTGTCGACCGGCTATTTCAAAATATTAGCTTGTTCCCTAACAGCTTTCAATGTCCTTCTCCTGAAATTATTAGCCCGCGTTGGTGGGATTCCTAAGAACCAAATGAACTTCATTGGTATGGACAGCTATTACAACATTTGCCCAGTCATATTCGTAAGATTTTTTTATATATTGTTCTATGTCACTAACAATAAGTAATTCTTAAAAAAATGCATTCCCTTTATTTTAAGACAAACTTGCCTAGAACAAAGTTAAATGTCAATGATGTGTGGGTTGATGCTGTTACAATAGAAAGGAAAATTTTGGGGAAAAATGGAGATGAAATAACAAGATATTTCCTCGACGAGTCAGGGTAAGTGAAGCTACAACCTGATAATCGATCTCAAAATAATTACATCGACATCAGTGGGTTGCATTCCTGCTTGAGGCAGTAATAGCAACAGCTTTAATGTGTCACATTTGTAACCCAGCCTGCACTTCCAGTTAGCGCTCTCATGCTGAGGAGCTATATAAATGGTAGAGCTATTGAAAAGTGCCTCCACATCCTATTGGGATACAAAAGGCATTCAAAAGAGCTAAATACAACCATAACATCTAATGATAAATGATTGTTTTAGAGACTTGCTGATGTTAATGAAATTTGAGGAAGAACTATATGGGATAGCACCAGGAGTTAAGCACACAAAGCCCAGTACACTTTGTTACATTCGATTACAAATGACAATTCAAATTGATCTGATTGTTTTTGTTTTTTTTTTTTTAGTATTACATAGCTTTTTTGAAGACAACAAAATCAGGAAAAAATTTGATTGGGAGAAAGACCTGGAGATGATGTCAAAGTTTCAATATTTGAAGGTCACAAAATTTCCAAAAATTCATCGCCGGAACATTCATCGCGGAAAATCAATAGCGGAAAAATTCATCGAGGGAAGATTCTTTGTCTAAAATATTCTTAGGATTCCAACTGCCCACCACAAGTTTCTGTTGCTCTCCTCCCTGGACTTTCAGGTTGCCATTTAATATCGATCGACGTGCAAAATGCGCTATGCCATACAAAGAGACCCTCATCAAGTTCCTCAGATAGTCTAATTTCTTTTGATCCCTCCCTGGATTTCTGTTACCCTCCTCCATGGACTTTTCTAAATGTGAACATTGAAGAGTTAGATTTCAAGTTGGCATTTAATATCGCTTAACGGGCAACATATGCTGGCCACACAAAGGGAATCACCTTACCAGACACTCATCAAGTCACGCCTGTTCCTCAGATCGTCTAATGATTTCTTCTCATCCGAAGAGTATATATATAGAACCACTCCGAGACCATGACATACCGTTCGCGCATTCTGTTAACCCATGTGAGGCCAGAGAGATGGGGCGAGCAATCAAGCCTCCTAACATAACATAACATTAATTTGTAGTGGTTTAAGTAGACTACTGTCTGTGTGGTAAATCAAATGTGATCATTGGAGCTTCACTTCTAAGACTCTGATTAATAGAAGTAATAAATCAATTAATTGAATCTTTACGATTATGTTATTCCCCAAAACTATGAAAGCTATCGTACGGGTATCCGTAGAAAGATTCTAAATACAACAATAATAAACTTAATTACAAACATTAATTAATGCCTTGCTGCCAGGGTTATAGCAATATATACACACATAGCTTCTTTCATACCTAAGAATTTTTAGGCGATGAATTTCCCTGCGATGAATTTTCCGTGATCCTTGCAAGTGCCACTGCATCATATATACTCTGTCCAATATAGGTAGGAAGTGCATATTTTATGCAAATTTCTCGTACGTAAAACGATGGAATTTATTCAAATTTGGACATTATGTCACTTTACCACATATAAAACATGTTGTAAAATTTGGACTTCATACAATAATTAAAACTCGTAAATTACGTAAAAATGTGCTTTTGGGCCGTCCAAAAAAGATAGGAAGGGGTTTGCATTTGAGTTATAAAATTAATTTAACAAGGTGCAAATGAACTTCAAAGATGGTTTCTGTGGTATATCATGTCTATACATGATACATTTAAGAAATTTTATTTCTTAGTTTATTAATACTAGTTTGGTGATGGGTAGAGGTAAAACATTGTCCGAAAATGGGAAGGGGAGAATTGAAGCCCTCAGGAAAGCCAATTGTTCAAGATCGAGGATTGCCAAAGAGCTCAACAGGTCCATAAATGTTATTTCTAATTATTTGAATGCTCCTGAAAACTATGGAATCAAGAAATCTCCGTTAAGAAAGAAGAAATTGTCTGCCAATCAGAAGAGACTAGGTGAGAGCATCATTGGGAAAATGTTCTGCCAACCAGCTAAGAACAGAGTTAAATTTAACTGTTTCTAAGAATATAGTAATAAATTACTCAAATGCGAGCAAGATTTTAAATTATGAAAAGAGATTGAAGGCTCCAGCTCTGCAAGAACAAACAAAACACCACAAAATTTCAGAGTTCAGTGGAAAAAATTCAATCTAGATGGACCTGATGGTTATCAGTTTTATTGGCATGACCTCAGATTAGAGAAGGAGTCATTTTATAGCAGAAATCATGGAGCTGGAACAGTCATGATTTGGGCAAGAATTTCACATGATGGACTCGGTGATCTAGCCTTTCTACAAGGATAGAAAAAATCAGCAGATTATATCTAAGTGTTGGAAAATAATATCCTGCCTTTTGCTGAGAGGATATGGTGCTAATTATGTATTTCAGCTGGATAACGCTCCAATCCATCCTTCCAAACTGACAAGGACCTTTTTCCAAGAGAGAAACATAAAAGTTTTGAGTTGGCCAGCTCCTTCTCCTGATCTCAATCCAATTGAAAATGTTTGGGATAAGTTGTCAAGACTGGTCTACAAAGATGGAAGACAATTTAATTCTAAATCGGATTTGGAAGATACCAGCAGGACCTCCTGGAATAATCTGGAATCATACTTTATAAAAAAAATTAATTTTGTCGATGGACAAAAGATGTTTTTAAATAATAGAGAACATGGAAATATAACTTCATAGTAAATAACTTTTTGTGTCAAAAATATAAATTTGTGTTGCTGTTATTGACTTTTCCTTCCTATCTTTTTGGACGCCGAAAAACGCATTTTGGGGATTTTTTTAATAAGTTTGAAAATAATATTTTACCAAAATTCAATGTAAAACCTTCGAAGCATAATTTACATAACATACTAAAATTTGAGTAATTTTCGTAACATATTGGTTGAGATATCGTAAAACAATGGGTACTCCTTATCTATTTGGACTCTGTGTAATTTGATATAGTGATGCTCAACTGGCAGATCATATTAGGATAATATGTTTCAAATTTAATTTAATTAAGATATGAAAAATTTATTTATTGACCATTCGCTCAATCAACGTGCAGGAGAAGAACAAAGGCGAGCTGTTGAAATATTGCTATAAGAACCCATATTGGAAAAGTATCATAGCTGACTTTCTGCAGCAACTACTTATCGACAAGCCTATAGATGCTCTGAGCTACACAGCAGGCTATTTCAATAACTTTGCATCTGGAATCTATGAAGGATCCCAGAAATCCCTTGATTTAAATCGCTCTAAAAAAGGGTCATAAAATTATTCCATTCTATTTAAGACATTTCACTAGTTCATTATATGATTTATTGAGTATTAATAGATTGTCATTGTAAACAAATTTTGTTTATTGGT
The DNA here is from genome assembly GCA_011800805.1 of Hirudo medicinalis. Taxonomy (NCBI): domain Eukaryota; kingdom Metazoa; phylum Annelida; class Clitellata; order Hirudinida; family Hirudinidae; genus Hirudo; species Hirudo medicinalis. The sequence continues at coordinate 111,180 of MPNW01000003.1, forward strand.
TTGGTTTGTCAAATAAAAGTGTGATGGTAATTATAATTTGCTCATAATTTGCAAGATCAATCTTGATCAGTGATCTCCAAAGAATTGTCCCCCAAGGCCTCCAATCTGGCCCACGACAAAAAACGAAAATGTTGGAAAAAATTAAAAATAGTAAATATGCGTAACTCTTATCCGACAATAGCATGTGCCCAAAGTACTTCTGAACACTTGAAATTTGACTTTCGGCTTACTTCGTCAAGGCTGCAGCATAGTTTCTTGACCTACCCTATCATACTACAGTGGCTTAGCTGTGGGAAAGTCATTGCTTATTTTTTGTTTAGCTTCTGAGATTGAAATATTCTTAAACAATAATGGTTTTGCTCACAGACATTGAACGGCTCTGGAAATTAGCCTTTTCAGCAGATCCAGCCATGCATCCAACGGATATTATCCTTAACTTCAATTTTTGAATACAGGGTTAAACCGAATGCTTCTATGAAATTGACATTGTTTGGGAATCAGTTATCAAGAATCTGCTTCAGTCCTTTGCATGCCATGACAAATGTAGCCAAGAGGCTGCTACTCCCTTTCTGGGCTTGTTTGCTTAAGATATCATTTCAAGTTTGGCAAAGCAATTCCAGGAAGGTTTCTCTGACTTGGATGCATGTTCTTTGAAATTTTCAAAGTTTTACGTGAAATCTTACTTCTGATAAGCATTATCTAATGAATATTTATAATTCTTATTATAGGAACATACACTTTGAACTGAAGTAATTTTGCCAGAAAATCATCAGTTTCATGTATCTTGCAATAGTTAAAAACCATTTAATTGTTACTGATATTCTGTAATCTGCATTCTGCTTTGCATCATGACTCCTGCAACAAACAGCCTGTTATTCATTCGCCATATTTCAGTAAACTTAATTTCTTATATTTTTGGCTCGCCAAGACTCCAGAAGTAAGCAATGTGGTCCTCAGCTAAAATATTCTAAAGACCCCAATCTACATGACGGGAAGAAAGTGAAAATTATCAGCTAATATACGTGGATAATATAATTATATGTATGGAGACCAATGTATATACGTATATACGGAGACATATAAACTAAATTAAATATATTAAGCTGTACTTCAAGGATTTTCAGTAAAACCATACAGAAAAAAATTTTCAAAAAAGGTGATCACTCAACAAATTTCAACAAAGAAATTCCAAGTAAATCGTTTATTATTTCCTAACAAATTTGTAAAGTTTGGCACAATTGAATTTACAAGAATCCTTTGGGTACACTTCTTCCCAGGTCAAGTTTAACTTCTCAGCCTGTCCAAGCAGCAGACTTGTAGTGTGACGTGATCTTTCCACATAACTCAAGAGGAAACAAGACCCCTCCTAAAAGTGCATTAAATTTAGCAAACAGGGAAGGCTTTAGCTCTCATTTGTCAAGGTGTCCTAACACAGCATGGCAACTGACTTCTTACCTGGTAATCAAGAAGTTCTGAAACTGTTTCAATAAGCAAAGCAACAGATGCTGGCCAAAAGACCACATCAGCCCCAAGTATGAGATTAAAACTGCCTCCACAATCCTTCACAAATTCATTGATATTATCTTTCCCCCAGCTTAACTTCTTACATGTGGGTTTTCCTGCAAGGGAAAGTTTATGTTATGTCGTTCAGTTATGAAAAGTTGAGGATAACTGAACTTGATAACTGATCTTGGTTAATGCAATACTACCTCCTTCAGGAAAATTTTCCAAAACGTTCTTTTCTAAGAGATCAAGAATGTGTTGATTGTTGTCAGTGAGAATTACTGAGGAGGGATCATCCGCCAACTTTGAGGCAATTAAGCCAGCTAATCCAACACCCGCACCAAGCTCTAAAATTTGTTTGGCTCCTTTGCAATAGCATTTGTTTTCGTACAGAAATTCAGCCAGGGCCTGAAGTTGCATTTAAGACATGACACTTCACCAGGTCAACTAATTTAGGAAAATTATGGAAATACACTTACACGAGAAGCTGGCCATATAATTTGCCCGGTTAGATCGAAATCAGCTATAAGGATATGTATAAAAACACATAAAGCGAATTCTAAATCAGCTTAGTAGAATAAAAAAAGTATTTACTCGTAGCTGAATCATGAAGGGCGTTAATACGAAGCTCCAAATCGTTCACCAAAACGCGCCTCACTTCATAGCTGTCAATAACAAGAAGTTAATACCATGTTTGATTTAACGATATTGAAAAGTGAAAAGAATTATTATTTCTTATTTGACACCTTGTATTAAAAAACAAGTCATTCAGATCAATGACTTCGTCCATATCAATGCAAGCAAATAACCACGCTAATAAAATATATAACTCACCTTAAACGATAGGCTAAAGCTAAAGAGCATAGATGATTAGCGCACTTAATATTCAAGAGCTTCAAGGGGTGTGGTTATTGCAGAGACTTTTATTTTTGCAGAGAGTTATTTATATATTATTATTTATTATTATTAGTTATTTATTTATTATTGCAGAGAGTTTATTTTTGATTGAACGTTCAGGGACCTATTTAAAACAACGCGACATTAACCTTAGATTTTCTAAAAAAAAATAACCTACTCAACTCCGCTTCAATATTATCAATATATTATTCGGTAAAACCGCCGAATCTGCCGTAATCAATATTCACAACGAAATGAACTCCTCCCATCAAAATAAACTCCGCCCACTACATGATTAAAAGCAAATTTTCCCAGTTTATAAATAAATAAACAAATAAAACAAAAGAAAATAATAAATTAAAAAATAATAATAAATAGTATTAGCAACAGTCGTATTGTGTCGTGTTCGCAACCCAGTCTGTAGTGCCAGGGAGCGTCATCGGGTAGGGATGCTCTAT
>MPNW01000003.1:115055-215671 GCA_011800805.1 Hirudo medicinalis
AAACTCCGCCCACTACATGATTAAAAGCAAATTTTCCCAGTTTATAAATAGAATAAACAAATAAATACAAAAGAAAATAATAAATTAAAAATAATAATAAATAGTATTAGCAACAGTCGTATTGTGTCGTGTTCGCAACCCAGTCTGTAGTGCCAGGGAGCGTCATCGGGTAGGGATGCTCTATATTTATGGTAGATCGATTAAAAATTACTTTTACATCCAGTTCGGACACATACGGCACTCGAAAGATCGGATAAATACAAATACGTGATGCGCGAACAGTGCTTGTATCAGTAATTGGGGTAGCTGTTTTGAGACCTTAAAAGGACTGATTCATACTGGATAATATTCCCGGATGAGTTCCAATGCACGCTGGTAGCATGAATGCCTGTCTCCAGCCATCCTATGCCAAAGAAACTCATCCAGGTAAGAAGCAATTAGTTCGTCAGAGTCCCCCTCATTCGTTTGAACTTGTCCTCCGCACAAGTTCTCAACACCATTTGTGTGAGCACCATTTGGAGCGACAAAGGCAACAGAATGGTTTACAGTGGCATGTACCAAACCTGTGACAGCTTTGAGGTTTATGTAGGATGCCCACCGATCGCTCCAAACTGTCGTTCCTGTAGGGCAAATGATAAATGTTTAATTTACTAATAAAAAATTGTCGCTTATCGAGTCTATCACCTGGCAATATGAGCTGCTATACGATTGATAGCAGTGTAGCAGCATCTCTCTTGGGTACTTCAACCTGGAAGGCCTCTTTTGTCTCTTGATATTTGCCACCAAAGATCCATCTCTGCCTTCTTGGTCTTGATTCCTCGTCCTCTTTGGTGCTGAAACAACACTCATCAATTTGAACAACAAGCCCTGGACCTCCGATTTGTACAGGATGATCATTATCCAATACATACAGAGATCCCGGTGCATGTTGAACCAATCTAAACTTAACTACTTCATTTTCTGCCAAATAAGAAAAAAATCAGTTAAATAAGTCAGCTAAATAAATTATCTGGAAAGATAATATTACCATAATGCATTTGTTCAGTGGTATGTTGCATTTTTCTTAAAAGTTTCCATGCCGTACTGATTTACTTGTACGGCATTGTTTGTTTGAGCATCTCCAGACATAACCATCGTTTGTGCTGTTTCTTGTGCACAACGTCATTGGTGACTGACATTGGCAGACTTTATGGTTGCTCAATAAGCCGTGGTCCATAGCCCATCTCACCCTCATTTCATATGTATCATGATTTAGCTGTATAGAAAATATCCCGGAAATGTCGGGATATAGCCGCAAGTTACTTTTAACCATTTAGTGAGCGGAGTTTATTTTGATGGGAGGAGTTCATTTTGTTATGAATATTGATTACCTCAGATTCGGCGGTTTTACCATATATTCAATAGAGCGGCATATCCCCAAATTTTGTCTGTCGTAACAACAAAATTCATTATCTAGCTGACACTACCAAGGATTTATGCACAAATTTGTAACTGACTGCGGACTCGACACGGACATCATCTGATGGCCTATTTTTGTACTTTTCCGAAGCCAGATAGAACTAACTTCTGAGGAGTCAAGGGATTTTCTGATTGCTCGAATGTGTACATCTCCCCAGGGATATTGCAGCACTGGGGATAGATGGGGCTGGGGTGTCCTCAAAATTTTGTGGAGGATGAATCCATGCACACCACTCTCAATAAATTACCCTGATTTATATTTCATAGAACCAAAGGACCATTTAGCCAAATCATTTCCCTAATTTTCTTGTGTCTGTGTGGTCTATGAACCAGAAGTGCAATAAAATTAAGCTTAATTTGAGGCCAATATCAGTTTTCTCTTTACACTTATGCCATAACCAAGCCAATTTTCATTTCAAAACCAGTAAGACATTAATAATCCACATTTATTAAGAAACAAAAAAGTGCTAATCTTCCAGTCATAATATCTTAATCATTTTTTGCCTCTCCTGGTCTTTCTTGGCAGTTCTAAAGAAAAGATTGTTTTATAAATAATGAAGAATTTGTTAATTTTTGCATTTTACCTTGATTCTCTAGAATTATGCCCTATTCTTTAGGCACATGGTTCTTTGCAAATTTCAATAGCTGTTGTTCTCTCAGCTTTGTGACAGAGGCTAGAGTTGGCTTCAACCAAATATGACATGTCAATCATTTGCAACGTTGTCTCCCTAAAACTACCTCAGAAGCCAATATGGATATGCAATGAACTTTGCTGAGATGAAGATGGAACTACAGCATTATTCTAAATATATTGGCAAAGTGTTGAATCTTGCAATTTTTTGCAGTCTGTCTCAAACTAGATCTACTATGAATAACTGGTGTTGTTGCTTCTAACATTACTGCTTACCAAACCTCTTTTAGTACTTTTGTAATTTCTCATGCTAAGGGTTAGAATAAGTTTAAAATTTAAAATAAAAACAGCTAATTAAAAAAACTAATTTCCAAATGAAAATATTTTTATTCAAATATGCCTTTGTGTGACCAATTTACTGAAAAAACTCTCAAAATTGCAATGTTTTACAAACAACTCCGGAGCCATCAATTGACTTTTTGCTGTAAAATATTTTGATCAACGTGATTTGCAGTAAAATAACTAGATGCATTTTCAAGTTAAATTTCATGTCCAATTTATGACAACAGTAAATATTAAATTAAATCAAAATAGTTTGCTTAATTACGCAAGTTACCAAGTTACAAATATTTAAATTTTATTACCGAAAACAAACAAATAGTCTGCCGAAAACAAATTTGAAACTTCCACCGAACAAATTAGTTTGTATTGATATAAAAACAAATTTGTACAAGTTAGACCAAAACTACTCAACCACTCAATTGTGGTTGACAATTGGTTGTCAATTTTACGCTAAAATTTTTATAGCGCCCCTAAGCATACGCTCTTGCAACCCACCCCTGTTTCATTTAGCCTCGGTCCTATAATTTAAAAAGTAACTACCTGGAAACAGCTGCTAATTTTAAGTAAACTTTTTCTAATAGTCCTAAAATAAAATAATGATTGTGTATTTTTTATTGAGTCGCGCAACACTTCATTTATTACAGAGAAAGAAAACAAACAAACAATTTAAGAGAGTGAACATTAGACAGTAAATTAAAGCAATACAAAAAAAAAGATACAAATGCACTCTCATAATGTCTTACAACTACTTGACTAAAGTGATTACAAGCCCTAAGGGAGAATTCCCGCTAACGGACGACCAATATGAAACACGAATTTAAGTAGATGTGACTAAATTGGAGCACATTAAATTATTGAAACATTGGTGAGTCAATTATGAATTGTTTATATAGACGTTTAAATGCGTTTGGCTGATTAGTAATAAATGTTGGAATTTTTGTATATATTTTTGGTCCCAGATAAAGAATAGAGCGACGTTTAACATTGGATTTAACGAAAACAGGTCTACATTTTTGAGATGAACGCACATCGTAGGAATGGACAGATGATGTTTTCGAAAATAACGGATGGAATAGGGTGGGCAACATGTGATGGTCAAATTTATACATGAGAATACCTGCGTGGAAAAAATCGATTTCATGAACCCGAAGTATCTTTAGTTGTTTAAAAATAGGCTCTGTATGAGTATTGAAAGGTAAGCATAATGCAACAAGTAGAAATTTTTTTTGAAGAATAAGTAACAGATGTAAGGTAGTGGAGTAATTGGATGCCCAGATTAAGTTGTAATAATTTAGATGTGGATATATGAGGGAGTAGTATAAAGTGATGGATGTTTTTGTATTAAAGAGAAATTATGCCAATATTACCGGAAATCTTACTGATTAGATGATTGATGTGTAATTTGAAAGAAAGATGTTCATCCACAATAAGGCCAAGAAACTTACAAAAACCAACACGAGACACAGGAGAGCCAGCGATACAAATAGAGAGATCATCGAGGGATAATTTTTTTTCTAGAGCCATGGAATATCATATAAACCGTTTTCTTGACATGTAACGACAAACAATTAGCACCACATCAATACGCTACTTTTCCAAGTTCAGTATTCATGATATTATGCATGTGCACTATATCACTGCCAGATATGAATACATTCGTATCATCAGCGAAAAGTCAAAACTCCGAAATCTCGGAGGAATTGCATAAATCATTAACATAAACCTAAAATAGAAGAGGACCTAATACAGAACCTTGTGGAACGCCAAAATTAACAGATGTGGCATATGATACAAAGTTATTGAACGAAACCAATTGAGTCCGATTGTTCAAGTAACTTCTATACCAAATTAAACATGTGCCTCTGATACCATAGTAATGTAATTTATCCATTAAAATGTCATGATTGACAGTATCAACTGCTTTGGCGAGATCCAAAAAAACACCAATTGTAAGGTTTCCTTGGTCTAAGGCATCGGAGATCTTGGAATTGTAGGAGTGAAATTGGCATGTATGTCGAATGGTTTTGTCGAAAACCGAATTGGTTTTCTTTAATGACGGAGAATTTTTATAGGAATGAACTAGTTTTATTAAACATGGTTTTCTCAAAAATATTTGAAAAATATGGAAGGACTGATATTGGTCTGTAGTTCAAAATATTTTCCCTGGTATAAGATTTAAGTAGAGGGATCACTTTTGCAATTTTTAAGGCATCCGGGACTACTCCAGAATTGAACGAACAATTTATTATTGCTGCCAGAATATGTGCAAATACTGATACTGAAATTTTCGCAAGATTTTAACTTTATAAATTCTTTTTAGTAAATAAAAAATTATTAATTTAAGTTTGTAAAGTCTTAACTTTTAAAGATACGGACTATGCCCCCTGAAGCTTATGAATATTAAGTGCGCTAATCATCTATGCTCTTCAGCTTTAGCCTAGCCGATAAACAGCTGAACTATAAACATGTTATCTGATAGTTCCATTAAATGTAACAAATTTAAATTTATTTTATAATATCATTATGCATTCTTAAATTTTGAAATAAGATTTATTGGGATATCAGCCTAATTACTTTTTGCGGGTTTTATATATTAAACTTATAACTTATGCTTCTTAATAACTTATAATTAACTTAATAATTATAATAACTTATAATTATAATAATATAATTTAGCAAAAACTTCAGAACGAACTATTAAGCACTGTTGAAGGCGATTAGACGTGCTCCAGCCTCCTTGGAAACATCCCTCTTGCAATTACATTTCATAAATCCCTACAGACACTTAAAATATGCCAGGAGGTGTAAGTTGGCTCAGAGGGTAGCATTTCTGCGAACGACAGTGAAAGCAACAGTCGCTATGTGTCGTGTTCGACACCCAGCTTGCAACGCCACAATGCGCCCCTGGGAACCGGCGCGACATAAATGGTCCAAGCGCTCTCGACGCTCACGCTTATGGCGTTATATATATAAACACACATACATATTGAATAGTTTCATCCCAACAATAACTTTGGTAACTTCAATTCTGCCATCGCTTCAGCGCGATTTTCCACCCTCTCCTCTCTGCGATGTAATCAATCCAGCAACTTATTGAATACTACTAAACTCTGCGGTCGCTGGCAGTAACCACCAAGCATCTACGTTACCCATCGCCGAATTGTAGCATGTTACGGAAATATAGAAACAGTGATTTTGCCAACCACCCAAAGCATCTCAGTAATGTCCTTAATTTGGCAACCACATTTAATCCATAACCACATTCACATATAATTAAGTAGTTGCAGTCACATTATATCATACTCAGGATGAATAAAATCACCATCGCAGAAAATTCATTTTTATCAGGAGTCACAATTTTCCACAACATTGAAGTAATCTTTCAAAGGCATGATGGCATATGACAGTGACAGAAAATTTTCCTAAAAATAAGAAACACTAGTTGAAGAAAAGTTAAAAACATATTGATAAGATTCAACTCACAAGAACATCTCCATTTGAGAAAACACTCCAAAGCTTTTCAACACCAAGTAATGGATTAATTAGGTAACCACCAACAAAGAAAATGACCTGAATGAATTAAGCATAACTATCAGATGATTGCAACACAATACAAGCCCAGATCTATGAATCACTTGAGTCTCTGGAGGTATCTCCAGCCTCTCTTCAAGAAAATTTTGGGCATCTTTCATTGTCGATGATATTGGGAGACTGAAGTAGGCTTTAAGAGGAGGCTGGTAATTTGCAATTATTAATGTCACAATCATCAAAACCATCATAAAAAATCTGGTCCAACCTTTGTGGTGAAATTTTCAGTGCAACACCTTTGAGAATATAATCACATTTAATAACTTATCCATAAATCAACTTCAAATAATCTCTCAAAACTTCTTAAGCAAAAAGTGATAGTTGTCAAATTTGATCTTATCACTACAGCATGAGAGTGTTAAACTGCTTTGGCTCTCTACAAATTATTTCCATGAACATAGAATTTGATTCAATTCTATATTTAAACCTTACAGAAAATGTTAGCTAATCACATTACATTTTGTGCTTCCAATAATTGTCCAATTGAAAAACAAACACACCCCAGAAGATTGATTTCAAAGCCCACGTGGATGTCCTTAGGTTCTGACTTCATGTCTTTAGAACGTCGTTTTTTTGAAATCTTTTTGTATTGTAAAAATTTGGTTGCTTCTTGGATGTCACTTTTTTTTTCTTCTTTAGAATGAAATTAGATGTCAAATCAACATTAAGCTACTCGTAAACTTCATGTAATTGGACAAACATTTCAGACCTTTTATGCTCGGAAGACCAGGAGATTGCATTTTTGCCAAAAATGACTGTTCCCTTGTCTTTTCCTCTAAAAAGTAGAATTATGATATTGTGGACACATACAAAAAATGAGTTTGATATTTTATTCACAAACCAAACCTTTTTCAACTCCAGGTAAGAGTTTGTAAAGGAGATCTTGAATTATGGAATCACTTCTAAAAATATTAAGAATAATTAAATCTGATTAATCTATGATAAAACCATTAACACAATAATCAACAGAATTTTCATGCGAACTTCTAAAACAAAATGATGGACTTCAAATTAGGAAACCATTACTCAAAAAGCATAATCAGCATCATTATAAAAATACCAAAAATATCATTTAACCTGAGATTAACAAGTGGATCGGTAGGATGGATGAGAATATTACACTTTGGACAATTGAGGTTAAAAGTGAAATGCTTTACAATGCAACTCTTGCAAACTGCAAAAGATACTAACAGTAGTTAAACTTTTTTTCTGATTAACCTAACTAGAATTTAGAATTCATGTTAGAATTTCTGTTCATTTAAGCCTTAGAGAGAAATTAAGAGCAAAGAAATTAAACAAAACCAAATATATTCCCTCAAAAATATAAATACTAACAAGTATGTAGACATTCTGTAATGGTTGTTGCTTTGTACAAATAACCATTGCAGATTGAACATTTGAAGCATTCACTTATTGAGGAAGAGCAAACTTTCACAACTGGTTCCTCTCCGACAGAGTCAGACAATGCTTTTATCATCTTCAATCTTCTTTTCAACTTCAAATTGATTAAGAATATACCAAATTAAGTGATCACATAAAGATTTACAAAGGAAATATTTCGTTTACCTTTGCTGACAATATTTTATTTGAGATGCACATCTGAGATTTGCCATTTATTTTGTTGGTCGATTTAGGAGACTTTCTTGGGGTTTGCATTCGTACAGTTTCCTTAAAATCAAAGCCACTAGTCGATATCCGTTTGCTCTTCGATGAAATGATGTTTGAACCGGTAAGAGACTTGTATGTCCCCTTGCTAGGCCTTTTAAAATTTTGTAGACGTTTTTCTGACGGAACTGGTGACATGTCAAAAATCAGTTCCAAATTCTCCACCTTATATTAATCTCTTGAACGAACGCTGGGTATAGTTGAGTGTTTATTACGCCGGCGCAGTCAATTAGCTAATAATATTATCACGGTAAATAAATCTTTTTAGGAGAGTGAAAATACTTAGAAAATATAAAATATAGAAATAATCTCTATTTATTGAGAAAAATACTTAATTAGAAATCTCAGTTCGAACCGAACACCGGAAGTCAACGAGATTAATTGAAAAATCCAAGAAAACGCTGCTTGATAACTGTCATCTGAATTACCGAAGTACATGACAAATTTAAGTTTTTAAAATTAATTGTTTAAAGTAACGCTATGTTAATCTAAAATAACATCTTAATTAAGAAGTATAAAACGAGAAATCTCAAGATTGCTTTTATCAGAGATATAAAATGTTAAAAGGCACAAATGTTGAGATTCGCATGTATGTTGGTAGACATTCGATAAATTAGTTATTTCGAAAGCGGCGTTAGTGGTTGGTACACTTTATTTATCCCTGGATTCCAATTTAATCCATTGTTAAATTGACCTCCAAACAATTACCAAGTAAGATTGTTCTTTCGCTAGCAATAAAGTAGTTTAAAAAACTTTATATCTTTTTTGTCTAAGGCCTTATTTTTTATGACGAATGTAATAAAAGGAATTTCCTTAACATAACTTTTGATGGCTTACAGCAGTTGGGAGTTATAAATTATTTCAAAGAAAGTAGTAACCCATATGATCCATGACAGAAATGTTGGGAAGAGGAGAATTATTAATCTTTACAGTCTGTAAATACCTTTTACTTTTTAAAGATAATTATTTGGACGTTGTGCTGAACTTTGAGATATCCACATTATTTTCTAAAGAATAAGTGAGAGTTTGCACCATAATATAATGAAGTGAATTGACAATTTTGACCAGCCTATTTGACTCCGCGGCATCGGTTTATTTAACCAAAACGGAAGAAAACAGAACTTGTCTTCAACCTCCCCTCGCGATAACGGCGTCCCCACTGGGAGTGCACAATTCCAAACGATCAAGTTACTTCAATTGGGTCTCGGAAAAGCAAAAAAAAAAGTCATCAGATGACGGTCAAGTATGTAGCCAGTTTGGGGGATGCTCGACTGATATATGTTTGTATGCAGGATGCATAAAAATGTTTTCGTAGCCGAGGGCCTTACCTAAAAACTCACAAGTCAAATTTTGAAAACTATTTGCTATATTATTAACTAGTATTCCAACACAAATAATTAAAATGTCAAATTATTTGGTCTTGAATTAAGATAGCGGTTGATTTTATTTTGGAGACACAACTTAACAATTTTACAACCTCAATCAGGAAGGTTATTTGGCAATCGCGCTGATTTCTGTTGCCTCCCGATTTGTTTTTGATTTCATAATTTTTTCAATAAAATCTCTTGAACTTATGGTTAGCTAGATTCAGAAGCAACATGAAGTTTTTCGGCCGATTTAATAAAAGATTTGGAAAGGCAGAACCATCTGGAAATATCTGAAATGACTGTCCGGGAATTAATTTCAAGCCACATTTATTTAAAACGAATTTTCAAAAAAATTAGTGTTAGAATGTAATATTAGTGTTAGTTACAAATCGCATTCCAACTATTTTAATGTTAATTACATTGCTGATCCTTATGAGAGACAAACGATTTGTTTAGAGTATCTAGTAAAATGTTAACACTTTCCGCGCTTTGAACCATTCATTATTAGGGAGAACATTCGCTCGACTAGTCATGAATACAACGTTTGCACACGACAGGAAGAATTGTCATAAACTCTTCGCTAGTAGAACAACAATGCAAGTATAGCTATTTTTAGTGAACCTATTCTAATGCCTTTTACGATGATATATTTAATGATGCCACGTCATTTATTTCTAGATAATGTAGCTTAGATGTGTCTTTATAAGTTAGCCGATAAGCTGAATATTTAACGATTAGACAAACGTCAAAATGGCCGACTCTTCAAATAATGTGAAGAACAAGAGACACAGGAACTCTTCCTCAATATTACGTTGTTTCGCTGATTTGGTCCTTGTTTTCATCATCACTTCAACTCTCCTCATGATTTTTGTAAGTAGAATCCAACATCGCGAAACCACGAAAGAGAAGCTGAAGTCACTGAAAGATGATTACAAAGAACGAGAAAGGCTGGAAAGATTGAAAAAGCTCCAGAAGGAAATTTTCCGAAATCCGAACAGACCTCCCGATTCCACATACAACATTAACGTAACACTCAGCGAACACATTTCCCTCGAAAGAAACGTCACAGATACCAGACCTCGCCTATGTCGTCGTCATTATGACCTGAGCATTCTTCCGACTGTTTCTGTGGTGATCCCCTTCTACAATGATGCTCTTTCAATGATACTCAGGACAGTGCACAGTGTACTTTTGAGGACTCCGAAGCAGCTCCTGAAAGAGGTCAGTTAGAGGTAGAGACTTCATTCGATGCGATTATTCTCACTTTAGGAAGATATGGAGAGTTCTTCAATTTTATTTGGCATTTTCGTTATATTTTTATTTACAAATATATCATGTAATCCTTAAATTTTGTAAATACTAGATCACACATTTCATACGTATTTATTATTTTCTGCAATGTTCGTGCACTAGGTTATCATTGTGGATGATCATAGTCCGAACCAAGATCTTCACGAACCTTTAGAAACCTATCTGAGACTCCTGCCAAAGAAGGTTCATCTGATTCGCATGCAGAAACGTGAGGGACTGATCAGAGCTCGCCTAACTGGGGCTAACATGGCCACGGGAGACGTCATCATGTTTCAAGATGCTCATACTGAAAGTAACGAGGGATGGGCAGAGCCAATGCTTTATGAAATATACAAGAACCCAAAAACTGTCATCCAGCCACACGTAGATCAGATAGATACGATGACACTAAACTACATCGGTAACCAGGGCCCTGTTCCCAGAGGAGGTTTCAGTTGGGATCTGAGGTTAAATTGATTGCATGAGAAATTAAATAGCAAATCATTTCTTTAAATTCCTAATCTTGACATGAAAAGTAAACCTTTACGTTAGCTAAAGTAGACATAATTAACGATAGCCAATTTGTTGAAAAAATGTACTAAAATAATCACAAAACACAATTAAAATTGATTAAAATATCGCAGGTACGTCTGGATGGAAATGCCAGAACACGAGGCTCGCAGAATGAACTACCAGCATGAATATATGGCTCACAGAACCCCAACACTGGTTGGATGTGCCATTGCCATAAGGAAAGATTTTTTTTTTGCCATAGGGGGATTTGATGATGACATGAAAATATGGGGTGCTGAAAATATTGAACTTGGTTTCAGAGCTTGGCTTTGTGGGGGACAGGTTGTTTCACTTTTTTTTAATACATGTAACGTACGCATAAAATTTTTTTATAAGCAATTAGATTTTTGTTGTAATATTTCAAAGATGAGGTTTTTTCTCTTGTAAAATTATAAAATTTTTATAGAAATATCAATAATTTAATAAGATTAGAATTTTGAATTAGAATGTTTGAATTTCCAGGTCCTCAATCACCCATGTTCGAGAGTGGCTCATGTTTTTAAACCGTTTGCTTACTCCTTTGATGGTCATCGAGAAAAAATTGTTCAGAAGAATCAAATGAGAGTTGCAGAACTGTGGATGGATGATTGGAAAAAATTCTACCTCGCTTCAACTTACAATTGGCCGACGAAACACGTTTCGTTTGATAAAGAGGAAAAAGAAAGTTTGGAAAGACGGAAAATAATGAAAGCAAATCTTAAGTGCAACACTTTTAAATGGTACATGGAAACGATAATACCTGAGGTACCAACACCTCCTCTTAATTCTGTTTTCTATGGAGAACTCTTCAATCTCAAATCGGAACTATGTTTCTTCGTCACCTCTAAGGGTTACGTCGGGTTGACTTCATTCTGCTATTTCCATAGACTACTGCCTCAAAATATATTTTACATTGATATCAATCAAAGACTTCTCTATCGCAATCGCTGCATTCTTGTTGACAACAGCACAAAACTACTAAAAGTTGGTTACTGCCGCAAGGAAGGAACTTATCCTATGGAAAAGTGGGACGTTAAACGTCACAGCGAGGTAGAAGGAATACTCTTTGTAAATATTCAAATGAGATTGGAAGAGGGATTTCAGCGTTTTTGTGTTACTCAAGTCACCAACGTTTCCCCAGTCCATTATGGGGATCAGATGCCCCAATTAATGCCGTGTCAAGAAAATGATTTCTTTCAAAAGTGGCGCTGGACATACAAGTTTGACTTCAGTTATGACTGGGATCATTTCAGCACCGACATTGAAGGATAAATAAATGCATTGAAGTGAATTTTCAACTGGCGTTAAACGTTTGGGATTCAGTTATAAAACTGTCTTGTTTTCTTGAAAAGATCATATGCAGCCCTGTTTATTTGAAACTTAAAATAATGCTAAACATGGAAATAACAATAGTAAACATAATTAAATTCAACTTAAAAACATAAATCTCAAATCAATCTCCTAATTAACAAGCAAATGTGTGAGGATCAATGCAAAGGTATTCTCTCAAAAGAAGGCACATTTCTCACCTCTCCCTCTGACATTGCAAATAGCTTCAAGGTTTACTTCGCCAACATTGGATATCACACAACTTTTTTATTTGTATACTTATACAATTGTATTATATAAAATGTTATTTGGGTTCTATGTGGGTGGCCCAATTAGCTGGAATATTGTTCCCTTCGGGCGGCCTTTGGGTGTGTAGCGACAGTGGCATTGACGACGAAGACGAGTTACAAAGTTTAATTACAATAACGGCAACAATGCTCCGACTGACAACATAACTGCTGGAGTAGCAGCGTGGCGAATAGGACATAACGTCAGCATAACGTGATGAATAGGACATGGGAAGAATGCCCTGACGTAGCTTCTTAAATAGCCAGTCAGGACAAAGGAGGATGTCCACAAACAAAGGATGCGCGTTGGTAAATCATCGCTGATAGGGTTAGGATCAGCACGTGATTATGATGGATTTGCGATCCTACAGGTGTCGTCGGAATTTTGTTTTTGTCCATATTTGAATTTCGGTTTATAATTTTCATGTTTAAGATGACCTCAAAATATGAATAAATGAAACGAAATTAGTAATTTAGTGTGAAGGAATAACTAAATCAGACTGAGATAATCTGTGCACTAATGATGCATTTGAAATAAAATCTGGCTCTCAGACTCCGATTGAATTAAAGTTTAATAATAAATATATGATGAACACAATAGAATACACCTAGTGAGGTACTTAAATATGCTTCCACATCGGTAGATCTGGTAAATAAGTCGCTCTTCAAAAAATAAGTCCTTTGATAATCTCTAAAGCTCAGATGGGATATGGAATCGAAGAGTTTGTGGGTTGGGGGGTCTAGATCTGTGACACAAGGAGACAGGCGTCCCATCAGTTGCTAAGGTTTACATTTACATTTATTTAGTCCATATTTTGAGTGCACAAATTATCCCAATGGGATGTCCAGGCGCTATGACAAACATTGCCAGCAATTAAGTTCATTATTGAGTGAGTCAGAGTAAAAAAAGAAGTAATTATTAAAATCAAACACAATCAAAATTAAATTCAGGACGATCGACTGAAGGTATTAAGGTATTAAGTAGTGTTTTAAAAAGTTCTATTGTCGGTGCAACACGGACTTCGGTTGGAAGAGAATTCCATATCCTGGGTCCGCAAACATGGAAAGAACGGTCTTCCTTCCTGACTGTTCGGGACCTAGGAACAACAAGAGTTTTATAATACATACGGGATATTGAACCTCAAACGTTGAACTGTCCCATTAACCAGAACGTAAAGAAGCTTGTATCCTTGTCCTTTTGACGGCAAAGTGTGTCACACGTGTTGTAAATCGGTCAATAATGATAGCGTCATTTATGGACGGGCCTTGGACTTATGGGTCACTTCACAATTTTAAAATTTTGTCCTAGCTGACTAGGACCCGGAAGTATATATGAGAATATATGGAAGTACGTTAACTTTCTCCGAACATGCATTAGAGCAAAAAATATGTTGTCAGCTAATTTCCAAGTATTTTAGTATGATTGGGAAAATGGAAAAGGGAGATTTTGTTATATGACAAGCAAAAATATAGAGAACGTATTAAAGTTAAACCCAATTAGATGTTTTAAATGTTAATTAATTACATTATTAACAATTATTGTTTAATATTAACAAGTGCCAAATAAATATATTTATAGATATATTCATTTTTGGTTTTGTATTTCTCTCATCTATACTTTTTACTCTTACAACTCTACACTTTTCTTTCAATGTGTTTGTTTTTTATATTCGTTGTAAAGTTGGTGGTGTGCGGCAAATATTGTATTGAGCATATATATTTGGCTTACATTCTGCGCATTATTAGCTTATGTTAAAATATCTTTTAAGTTATGGTGCATTTAATTTGAAAGAAAATGAGCGTCATTCAGAAAATTGCTAATCAGTCATACAAAGTGTTTTGTTCGAATAACAGAGGCTATTTAGAGAGCGACCATCTCAAACCCTTAGTCGATCTGATGAAAAAGTTGACTGCAAATGATTTAAATATCGATTTAAACTTGCTTCGGGACCAGACACCTCACAATTTTAACAGTAAAAAGGCGCCAGTAACATACATCAAGATTTGGGACGATAGATATTTTTCCATGGGTGTTTTTGTGCTCAGGCCAGGAACTAGACTACCTCTTCATGACCATCCACATATGCATGGCCTTATCAAAGTTGGTTTATACCATTTTCATTGTGTTTTCTTAATTATATTTTCATTGATACCAGGACAAAAATTATTAAACTGAATAATATGTATTCAAACTTGTTTAGTATTTGCACTTTTGGGATTTCAGGTATTATACGGCTCCTGCCTAATAAATTCCTTTTCTGTTGATAATGGCAACAAATCCAAGGTTATGGAAAAAGAAGAAACAGTATTAAGAGTAATTGAGAGAACTGAAGCCATTGCAAACCATGCTTCAGAACCTGTAGTTCTGACTCCAAGCACTTGGAATTGCCATGAGATAAAGACGACAAGTGGTGTAGCATTTTTCGACATCCTGTCACCTCCATATGATGATGAGCAGCATCAATGCAACTACTATGAAGCTTGCAGCAGTATCGGTGATTGCAACCCACATTTACACCGCATTTCTCCACCATCAGACTATTGGACCGACCAAGATCATTACAAAGGACCTCCCATCGACAAGGAGATGGTTTATAATTCTGATTAACTTCATGGCCTACTACATTCTCAAAAACTTCCATTGTTCAATGCAAAAATGAATTGCCTTGATGAGCAAAACTTATTTCGCGTCTGTGTATGAATCCAACACTGAACGACCGATGTGCTTTCCCTCAAATACCAACCACTAGTCTAGCTTAGAAACACACCTGCCACATCCAAATCGAACTGCCTTGGAAGGTGCCCTTCCAGGCTTGGCAGTGTTTGCAACCCAATTTACATCACTATTAACATAATGAACAATGAGCTTCATTTTATGTATTTGAGATGACCAAATCGACCCTTTTAGATTCCCCTTATGTAATCAAGCATGGTAATGAGAATTCACATAAACAATTTCACGTCCCTAAATCCATTTAAATTGCCTGAGCATAAACATTCAAATTAAGCCAAATGGGAACAAAGGAGACATATTTCCTAAACACATCAGATGAACAAATGTTGAATTTTAAAATTAGAATTCCTCTTCAGATTTCAGGATCCTCTCTTGCTTTAATCGCTTCATTCTCTCAATGGCCTGCTCCAAAGAATGTTCGCCACTAATTTTGTTTTCTCTGGTTCTCACATTGACACTACCTTCAGTTTCTTCTTTTTTACCAACAACTGTTTCAAAAAACAAATTGTTATATCACTAAGCATGGGAATATCAAACCCAAGTCTAACCAAAGATGAAGTTGAATTGTGCAAGCTGAGCATTTCTGATTTTTTTGTTTAAAGTGTCACCAGAGTCAAGATCCATCTCGCACTCAAAACCTTCCGCAAAGAGAGTATCCCTAACCTGAAATCCAACAGGCAAACTTGGTATAAAAATCTAAAAAACTTTGTGGCAGATGCTCACCTTCTTGGCATATTCATCAAAAACAGAATTTATAGGAATAACCATGATTTGCCTTGGAGAAAGCCAGAAAGGCCTGTAGATCACAAATGGAACATAAAGAGAAGTATATACAAGTATAGATTAGCTTAATAGGTTGCATTTCCATACAAAGTAATAGTCACAACATGCTATGTTCACAACACAATCTGTTCCAGTCAAAAAATGGCCTCATTTTCTATTTGGAAATATAAGGTACTCAAAAGATTGGCTTAATCTGTAATGGCTGTGATTCATTACCATTTCCCACCAAAGTTTTCACAAAGAATGGCCATCATCCTCTCCACAGATCCAAGGATAGCTCTATGAACAATTACTGGTCTATTCTTTTCATTTTGATCATGTCTGGCAAAAATTAATAAACACAATAGTTTTATTCAATTTAAATTTTTTGATGATGAAATTTATAATAGAATATTTCAGGATTAAAAATAGATAACTTTTTGAAACATTCAACTTCAGTTTTTTTGCACATGCCACATTTAATGCAATAGAATCATTTTCATAAGAAATAACAGAAAAAATAAAAAGACCAAAGTACTTATTTCCAAATAACTTACCCAATGTAAGTAAGGTCAAATCTTAGGGGTAATTGAAAATCAAGCTGGATGGTTGCACACTGATGCTGTCGCTTCAAAGCGTCAAAGAGAGTTATGTCGATCTATGAAATATTTTCAACTTTAAATAGCTTAATAAAATTTCACATTTCCTTTAATCAACACAATCTATAACACAAGAAATGCTTTACTTTAGGACCATAGAAGGCACCATCACCAGGATTGAGTTCCCAGTTCTCACCAAATGCATCCAAGCTTTCTTTAAGTTGCTACATTGAAACATTTGACATGAACATTAAAAATTTTGACTTATTATTTATAGTAGTGATATTTATCATCCAATTGCACAAGGCTTAAATTAAACATACCTTTTCTGCTTCATCCCAGACTTCAATATCTCCAAGGAATTTCTCTGGCCTAGTTGACAGTTTCAAATTGAAAGTAAATCCAAAATGGCTGTAAATGCACCTCACGAAATCCAGAGAGCTCTCAATCTCTTGCCTTATCTGAATATATACTTTGCCATGACTTTCAAAGGCTTTGGTTACACAATGACTATGGACATTGTTTACTTAATATTGGGAGTATCGATATACCAAAAGAATTAATATTTATAGTGATATTTATCATCCAATTGCACAACTAAACCTGATCTTGTCTGCAGAAGATGTGAGCATCATCTTGTTGGAACCTCCTGACTCTGGTGAGACCACTGAGTGCACCAGATAATTCATTCCTGTGCAACACTCCAAACTCTGCAAACCTAAGCGGCAATTCCCTCCATGACCTCGGTTTGTTCTTAAATAACAAACTGAAATAAAATTAAAATTAATTTTACCAAAACCAATATACACTTTGTATTTGTTTTATATGACCATAATGACTTATATTAAATTCTATTTACCAATGACCAGGGCAATTCATAGGCTTCAAAGCAAATTCAGCATCCTCGCATTTAAACGAGAACATGTTGTCCTTCAAATAAATGTAAATTTGAGATTGACATTGTATAATAGCAGTGACACATACAAGTACTATATATACTAACAGCATAATGCTCATGATGTCCTGATATTTTCCACAGGTTAGTGTTGAAAAGATTTGGAGTCAAGACTTCTTGGAATCCTCTTTTCCTATATTCCTCCTAAACATAATTAAATGAAGCCTTCTTAATCGATGCTTCAACCTAAATGATAAATACAACACTTAAAAATGTATATTGACCCTGATCAATTCACAGAGAGTACTGTAGACTTTGGATCCTTTGGGCAAGAAAAAGCAGCTTCCAGGACTAAGCTCATGAAAAAAGAACATATCTTGATCCTGCATAAAAGTTTGTGGTAAATAGGTTACATTGTGCCAATGTCTGAACCTTGTAACATCAATGTGCCAACAAAAATATCAACATGAATACCCTGCCAATCTTTCGATGGTCTCGTTTCGCAGCTTCTTCCTGGCGTATCTCCCATTCCTTCAGCTGCTTTGACTCAAGGAAGGATATTCCATAGATTCTTTGCAAAGTTTCAGCATCTGCATTGCCTTCCCAATATGATGATGAGCTCTTAAGGTAACAAATTGTTACATTAATCCCTTGAACAAAAAATTGCAAAAGGCTCATTGTCAAATAAAGAAATTTCAGAATCACCTTGATTATCTTGAAAGCCTTGATCAATCCAGTATGCCTCAAATGAGGTCCTCTGCAGAGATCGATCAACGATCCACATCTGAACATTCAAAGCAGAATAAATAAAGTTAATAAACTAAGCAAAAATGCCAATATTTAATTAATTTTGAGCAACCTGTAGGCAGTTGTTGTTGGTGTGTCAACTTTCTCATTCAATATTCTCTGCTTGAACTGATTGTGCTACAGATTCAAATTAAATCAAATAAATCCTTTAATGAGATATTCAGGTACAACACCATCCTACCTGAAACATTTTGCTGAGATCTTCCTTAGTCATTTCCAATCTTTCAAATGGCTGATTCTCTTTCAAGATCTTCTGAACAATGGCTTGTAATGCTTCATATTCAGCTGGAGTAACCGTCCTGTTACAGGCACAAGCGATATCCAAATTAAAGCATTTGACATTTGAATTCAGGTGTAGTTGCAAAGGATTACAAATAAGCTTTTCAATTGTAATTATGAAAACAGTTTTAAAAATTTAGATTGTAAGTGCATATTGTAATTCCTTGAAATATTCTAACTTGTCACCAAGATGAATGTCATAGTAGAATCCTTCTTGAATAGGAGGACCATAGCAGAGGTGACCTCCATAATGTCTCTCCATTGCTTCGCCCAAGACATGGGCACTAGAGTGCCAGAACACTGCCTGTGCTGAAATTAGAGAAACGTTCAGGCATCTACAAGTTATGGCATGATACCCGATTCAGTAACATTTACCTTCTGGATTCTCAATGTTCAAGAGTTCAAGAGTTGAATCCTTTTCAAATGGTCTCTCAAGATCCCACAGCTCACCATTAACCTTTGCCACAATGCTTTTGTTTGCCAGACCCTTGCTGAATTACAAGCAAATAAAACATTTCAAAAATTAATAGGGCCTATATTATGTTATAGGGCCTTCTAGCTGTATAATATATAATGTGATACAAAAATTCTTCAACAACCTAATGCTTTTAGCAACTTCATAAGGAGTGGTTCTCCAAGAAAGACCTTCCAAGACTTTTCCATCTGGAAGAGTGATTTGGATGGATTGTGGTGGTTGATTTTCAACCCACTTTTTGTTCACCTCTTTTAATTCATCCCACATTTGCTGACGCCACGCAATGAATTCTGGGGCAGGATCCAACTTCAACAAAAAAATTAGAATTAGATGACAAAGCAATGCATAATGATCAGGTAAATAGTCTAACCTCCATGTTTTGCAAACCAGAGCAAATAGTTTTGTTCACTTTTTTAGGTTGTGATATGCCCTGGATAAGAAGATGGTTACATTTGTGATTAGAAAGTCAAAAACAAAGCTCAATAAACTTATACAAAACATAGCAAAATGAACTGAGTCAACCAAACTAATCAATATCTTTGCCATAAGCAAGTGAAAAATTGATTCGCCATATGCTGCTTAACATATCCACGTTAACAGAATTGTTACACAATGTAAGCACAAAATGGATATACTTATGTAGACCTAACAAACCAAAGCTAATACTACAGAATGGTACAAATGCCTTTAGTGTACACTAAAAGAGCAATCCTAACTTATTTGTAATAAGTACTAGGGATTGTAATGACACTACAAGGAAGCAGTACAATGTTCCAAAAACTAAATCAATTAGAATAAACACATAAAAAATTAAATTAAAAAATAGAAATATTAAATTAATCCCTATCGACAAGCCACACCCACCCGCGCAATATACTTCCGCGGAAGATAATACTTGTCAATAACACACGTAAATCTTCTAATCAACGTGTTCAACATAGCGAATTACTGAAAAATTAAAAGAAATTCTTATGATATCATGCCTTTTCCGCCAGATCGATATTCACGTCCACGTTGACAGCCATTACCCCACTATTACGTTTGTTAGGGACAGCAAACGAATCTCAAAACCTCGTCACCGGAAATGTATTTCACGCTTAGAATTCCAACGATAGATAAACTCGTGCAATGTTAACTGTGCTGGTGAATAGGCAACTAGCTACTCAGAGATGTAATTACCAAATGCAAAAAATTAAATAAAATATTAATAAATTTTTTATGTAATAATTTATATTGTGGAACATTTTTATTTGTGAATTTATTATTTTAGGTTTTAATAATCATTTACAATTTTCAGATATTAACAAATTTATATTATTTTAATGTTACTGTTATTCATCATAAAAATTAGATATGCCTACATTAAATAACATTTGGAGAGGTTCCGTGATGGCATGGAGAGGATTTTCAGCATGTGGTCAGACAGAATCAGCTTTTCTGAGAGGAAAACTTAGGCTTCCAAATACTAAATCTAGACCATCTTCAGTATTCTCATTCCCTTTGCTAAGATTCAACATGAAAATGACTTTGATTTCCATCAAGATACATCTCAAAGGAGACGATGGCATTTATTCAGTAAGAAAAAATGAGTGTCATGGAATGGGCAGCGTGTTCTGCGAACTTAAATCCTATAGATGCAGTTTTGGAGACTCTGATATACTACAATGGAAAACAATATTTAATTGTTAAGGAGTCGAAAGAGGCGATAATTGAAGTCTCGAAATTCTTGCGAAAAGAATACCTGGAACAATTGCTGACATCAACGAAATAAAGATGTATTTATATAATAGGAAAGAAGGGACATATGACATCACAATGACACTTTATTCGGATTAATAACATGATTTAGAACCCTTATTATCGTCTTACATTACAGGAAAAACGAATATTTGCGACTTTAACGCATATCTCTGGAATGTATCACCATATCACATAAGAATTTCCGAATTTGATAAACTTTCTCTATCAAATAACATATCGAAATTTGGGTTTGTAAAAATTCAATCAAAAGTTATCTTAAAAAATCATAGCGCTCTTAAAGATGTGCCGATCACTGTACCAGTTGAGACAAAAGTTGATAATTTTTGGTAGATTAGGTCGTCTGGCATATTTTTTATAAAACTGTAAGTTTGAATACATTTGAATATAAAAGACCTGAAACCATTTTATAATTAATTTTTGAAATATTCAAATATAAACAATATGCAAAATGGGTATAGAATATCCGCAGGCTTATACTTGCATCAGCAAGCGATTTAAGGATTGACCCTAAGGTGTCTAGGTTCCAGAGTGCGGCCCCCGCCAAGTGTTCTAGATCCGCCCCTAGTCAAACATCATAACTTTATTCTAGAATTTTAATGGGCAAAATTTTAATCGAGACAGAATCTATTATTAATCTTAATGTAGTATGACTCTCGAAATGTTAATTGCTGACAAAATAAACTTTTAATTGATATTGCACAAATACACACGCAAACAAATGTTCAAAAATATAGAACAACATACCAAATAAAACAATGTAATCAAAAATAATTTTAAAATGAGCTGTGCGAATAGCTATGGAACAAAATTATCGATAATTTCACCAAAAGAAAACATTGGACAATCCTGGGATGGGAGCTTACTGCTGCTGAAACTTTATCTGCAATAAATGAATGGTGTTATAATTTCTGCTCTATTCCTGATTCTCTAATATCTCATTATATTCGCAAATCAAAATAACATAGGAAATGCTACCTAAATATAAACATGTTTTGTTACAGTGGATTACTAAATAATTCACACATAAACAGTTTTCAGGTTTTTCAGAAATTACAAAAATAAAAAGGGAATGTGATAATGATTAAAAAATGCTCGCTAATCGTTTTCAAAGAAAAATAATTCACCTTGCAATGAAATCACAACATAATTTGATCCTTCTTTTACTATGAGGGGTTCCTGCTTTCTGGAAATCACAATAAAGGGCCCACCATCCACTACTGCATTCCCATGACCTCCATCTCTTCTCTTTCTTTTCTGGGCCATAATTGCTTGTGGGGTGGTTGAGGAAGGGTGACATGACCTTCAAAGTATGTCACGTTCAGCAAATTTCGTTGTGGAAAATTCATATAATTATAATACCTGTCACAAAAGGGCTTGCCCTCTTTTAAGGGGTCACAAAGATGAACCTTGCACATGATAAACAGCGAGTTCTTATCCTCAAACATGGGGACTTTGAATCGAAAACCCCATCTAGTCATGCTTGGACTGAAGAACTCCATTCCAAGATGACTTGAAGTAATGCATCTTAAATTCAACAAACTGGATGTAGATTTATGTGCATACATTCATATTTTAACTAATTATGCATTAAATTTATATTTATGTTATGTGATAATATTACCGACGAAATAACATAATCAAGAAAGATATTCTTATCAAGTAAGACTTATGTGAATAAATTATTAGTAGAATGAGACTTGTCTTGAAGGAACTGAAATGACATGGACGCATCCTGGGGATCGGCAAGAAAAAAACAATCGGGAACAGTAAGGAGGAAGTCGGTGTTCCATGACGAGAGATCCACGTAGCAGGAAACAGGTGATCCTTGGTTCACTTCAGCTGGAAATTCTATTGAGTCATTGGATTCAGGAAAGACACTCAGGAAACAATCCATGGTGATATTGTCTGAGTTCTTGTTGCTAATTCTTACGTCCTTGAATGCCTTCCTCAAAGGAGCAAATGATCCGAGCACAGAGGCATTCACCTTCATGGCACAGCAAATTCTTTGCATCCAAGATGAACCATGCTTTAAAAGATTACCAACATCTCTAACATTTTGGTAATGAATGTCATAACATAATTCATTGATGCCTTTTTTGGTCTGCAAATACATAAGAATATCAACATGATACCAAAGGTATCATTCAAAACAAACCTTATCACCGAGCATTACCTGAATGTAAAAGGGATAGCATTTAAGCATGTCAATTTGAAAACACAATCTATGCAAAGATTCCCATACAAATTGAGTGCTTTGGCACTCAGGTTGGACAAAGAATTGCACCACAGCATGGGACCCATCCAAACCAATAAAACATCCTTCCAAGAGGGATCCATCACATTGGGAATCAACTTCATATTCGATATTCTCATCTGCAAGAATCATTTTAAGCCATAAAAATTATATAAGTTCTAAAAGAAACTCCATTTTTTAGAGTCAAAACAGTTCTCACAATGAAAAATATCGGAGGCACAAGAAACTGCAGCAGCCTCTGATTGAGGATCACAAGTAAATCCTGACTTTTGCACATCACAGTCCCACAAATTTCCACCTGCATGAGTGGCCATTAAGGTGCAATCAACATGGCTATAAAGTATGGGTAGCGTGAATGGAGATGTTGATCTGGTTGAGTGGATCATTGCTCTGAAATACCTGGAACTTAATAAGATTCAGAAATTATTAGTCAGTATTTGTTGGTATATTCCAAATAATGATTTAAATTATTATATGTCTTAAATATTTTCGTTGGCTAAAAATATTTTTTCAACTCATTTACAACATTAATTGCAAATATGAAACTGTACATACTCCTGGTATCCAAGGCAACTACAAAGCACGAGGCATCATCATCATCCCACCCATCATCGCAGATAACACCCCACTGGCCAATCTCATTTTGAACCTCCACAATGCCAGCACTTAGGATGTTTGATCCATCAAGAGGTCTTATTCTATGCCTAGATTGATTGCATGAACTTTCCTCAGTTGCAGACCCCTCTAACAGAATAATATTTTTGAGTAGATAAAATAGCATCTTACATCTAGGTTTAGAAATCTTTATTTTAAGAAAAATATTGCAAAAAATATTCGCAGGCATAAAATCAATAAGCAGTTTAAAACGTCTTTAGTACAAGAACTTAATTTTGTAAAATATTGAAAATCTTTTCAGAATTCAGCAGCCTTTTTTTAAATGTAAAATGATTATCAGCGAAAATCTCACTAACCACTGACAGCTCCACAAATGCAGCCCCCGTCTTCATGATGACCACAATTTGTTTCCCCAAAGTTTGTCATGAGGCAATGTCCCAGATTTTCTTCATTTCCAGTGCATTCCACATTTCCCGTCCAAACAGGCACGCCGTGATCTTTTACTTCGGAAAATATTTTTTTGTTGTTTGTCACGCACATGCCGTCATTCTCACCTTTGACGCAAAGTCCTCCACTGAAAATCGTTGTTACACTTTGAGGTTGCAATTTTTAAGTCAAGCTATAATTTTATATCTATTAACTACTTCAGAATTTGAAGTGAAGCTACCTATATCCGAGTTGTCTGCAAACGACGACACAAACCCTGTCATTCAGGCCGTTTTCGCAAACTGTCCCCCATGTTTTATTGTAAAACACCTCAATTCTTCCCTGCGCCTTAACGTTTTGTACACTTCCATTCAACCTCACCTGTAGCAAGGAGAAAGCTGCCAAAGGTAAAATGTGTCTGCAGTTACTTAAAAAAATCAATTTCGAGATTTGTTTAAATGCAATTTTACTTGATCTCAGGAAAGCCAAAATTAAAAAGATAGGTAACACGAAACGCTTGCACAACGAGCGCATAAGTCTAATTCCTGAACCTCGAACTTTACTTATTTCAAGGCGTCTAAGCAGCAAAAAGACGCGTCGTCAAAGACGCGTCACACAATTAAGTCAAATTTTTGAATTCATACCGGTTATGATATATCCGATATTTTTATAAATTAATTGTTTGTGGTTACGTGCAGGTTTACAATAACATTTTAAAACACCATTCGTAATATTTGATCAAGTGTCAATTGATAAAATTAGAACTTTACAAAGTGCGAGAGTTGAATTCATTGAATTGTCCTTCCTTCAGTAATTAATGCATCTGAGAGTAATTATTTAAATTATTTTGTCTTTAACATTTTATTTATTAACTGCCATCAATACGCTGACTGAATTTCTTCTCGGTTACTTGCAACTGACTGTACAATTTTAAAATTTAGTAAAATAAACAAAAAAAACTATTTATTTAATCCGATGAGATTACAATCCTAACGACGACCACTCTAAACAAATGAATACATCGTCTATTATTCCATGCTGTACTACGCTCTCATGATTAATAAAACTACCATCATTTCTAAGAGAACTACAGTTCCGAAGCTAGATTATCCAACGTTTAAAAATATGTACTATTTGCGACTCTCGGTTTTGTAAATTCTTGCCCTGAGGAAATAGAAGCATCGGCCAACAGACTCGAAGAATGGGACAGCAAAAGCCCTGAAGAAGGAGTGCAACAACAAGTGCATGCATTGCATCTGAATGTCCAAAGTCTTCAAGCATGGCAGACAGCACCAAACTCTCAGGAACGTGACCACGGCAAGCTGGACTCCGCATACTAGTGCAGTCGGAACAGACAAAAATATCGTTATGAGCAGGTAACATTTTCTCTTGGCACTTTTATAGACCTAGAGCATTAACATAAAAATCTTGAGGATTCTACCAGTACATTCTTCAACATCAAAGTGTTTACTTTGTTGGAAAGATACCAAATCCCCTCGTAAGTGTGAAGGTCGTCAACCTCTGAAAACACGTCAACGAACGAGATCTGTGTAATAATATTGTAAAAATGTAAGAAAAAATAAGATTTGAGATTTGAAATTTAAAATAATTGTTCAATGAACCATTTGTGAATCGGAAATTACCTAGAAGGAAAGAAATATAAACAAAAGGCGTCACATTACTATAAAACTAATTATTCTTAATTTTAACAACTTAAATATTATTTATCAGCTCTAAGAACATGTTTTAGTATGAAAGTTTCTTAAATTAAGTACAGTGATGTTAAACATCTCCAAATTTAAAGTAAAATAAACATTCCCAGCATAATAATATGTCTCACTTTGACAAAAGCATTCTTTCTGTGGGGATCCCTGGAATGAGTCATTCTCTTTGGACATTTTTCATCAATGGCTTGAAGAGAATTTGATTTTTAGATAACTTGTAAACTTATATTATTGTCAAATAATAAGAAAACAAATAAATTAATAATTTAATACTTAACAATTTTTCAGAAAATAGGATTTAAATTTAATAAGAAAAATGATAACAATCACTTATTATCGAAGAATTGTTCTCATTGTCTGCAGTTTCAACAGCTTCTCGTCTTTCTTCATATCTCTGCTCAGCTGAATGCAACGAATTGATGTCAATGGCATCGATTATTTCCAATGAAGACAGTTGTTCCATGTTAGTTATAAATATTCAGATGTTTCCTAACTTTCCAATTAAGTTGTTTATTCCTATCTTAAATGTCGAATAATATTTCTCCATGCCTAGGTGGAACATTTTTGTGGGAGGAGCCTGCATGAAGAAATTAGAAAAAAGTCAATAAAACCAGGGATGTGATGTCATTGCCAGACTATGAAGGTTTGAGGAAATTAGAGATCAAACGTTAAATTAAGTGAGAAATAAATAAATATTTCATGTGGAACATGAGTGAATGCTTACAAAGAGACAAGTTTGAGATTTAACTTGATAATCACTGGAAAAAATATATAATCGGGTATTGGTTATTCCCAGTGGTAGGGATAATTTATTTTCGGGTTATTTTATAATATCTTCCCAAAATCTTCCATAAATTAGCTGGCGACTTTTTTGTTTTTCAATCTCATGTTATTTTTCCCCATAAAGTTTAATTGTAATGATAAGTCTCACGTTTTAATATTGAACAACCAGGGGTGGACATTTGCCAAAAAACCGCTCAACCAAACCATCAATTTTTCTTCATTTTCCAGCAAAGATTCGAAAGTAACAGAACTTTCTTTGTGCACCTAGTTAAGATTATGGTTCCCCAATCCATAATGAAATTTGTTACTTTTAGAATACTATAGCTCGTGAACTGCATGTGATTTCTCTTCTCCTGAGAGGTCGTCCAAAAATTAGACATGGGATCCAGTATTTATAGTACAAGTACCACTAGTGTAATTTTTGAGGTTAAATATAAATAAGTTCGTGTAATGCCAACAAATGCAATCCTGAAAGTTAAATTATACAAGAACTATTACTATTAGTCACTCCAAACACAGAAATTTAAAAAACCGACATGATTTGAGCCTCTCAGAGTTTCAAAATGTTCGGAAATTCAGTATTTAAAATAAAAATTAGATTCGACAAGCAAAATCAACTCATCTCGAATAAATCCAATCTCAAACTCGAAAAATGAAAATCGGAAATGCGGAATGACTTCAAACAAATAAGCTTTAATATTGAGTGCTTTATTTTTATTCAATTGTAGACGTAACGCATAAAATGACTTGATAAGTTTGCTAAAAATCGACCGAGATTGTAACAACAATGTTTAAGGCAAAGATGACATTAATTATAGAGCAACAACACCCTAACTGAAATGTTCCAAGGAACAAATGTCATCAAAATAGAGTTGAAAAACATGGCTATGACCAGTACAATGTTGTTCTAACATCGCTAAAAAGTTCTTGCGACAGTTCAAGTCTTCTGGGACATGATGTTACAACAACAACAGTTGATCTCTATGGCGCCACGTGCACAGCATCAGAGGAGTCAAAGTCCTACATCTATTCTTTGAGACGACCCACGAACCGGAATCTGCTCTAAGCAGTCATATAACGATAACGAAACAGAGTTTGATTAGAGTGGCGTATGTTCAACAAAACTTCAAGACCACTAATGTAGAGGGAAGCATTCTCTGAAGAGGAAGGTTTTGAGGGCGGAGTGAAATCCGATTGGATCAGTGTTGGTAATCGAAGTGGGGAATCTATTCCAGATCTGCGGCCAGCAACATATATAGACCTGCCATCCAGTGTCGCACGTCGGGCAGATGATTTGACGCGAGGGAGCCCCTGGTTACTGATCTAAGCAGGCGCATTATATGTGAGAGTGAAAGGCAGGTATAACAGTGTGTGACCCAGGAGAATGAATGTGTGGACTGAAATTTTAACGATTTTCTTTATAAAGGTATATTTGTTGTTATAATGCGCTAATATATGTTCATTAGTAAAGGGTTCAAGATGATGTTATCCAAAAACACTATTTTGTTATTGTATAGATTAGGCGGCTAGCAACTAAAAACTGTTGACATGCTCAACCTGGGCAACCGTCTCCATGGCATGTCCACTACAAACGAAAATTACATAATATATACTTACTGGAGATTATATCATTATAATTATTTTTGGTTGTTCAACAAAGTTCTCAACTGTTCTACAGTAGTCACTTTTGCATTTTTGGGAACAAGCGCGAAAAAGCGGAAATTTAAGTAAAAAATTCTGCAATCGCTGTATTAGACGCATCCAGTTTTTAGATCCTAAATTGTTCGAAAAAGTGTGTCTTGGATATGGGGAAATACGGTATATATTATACTGGCAGCTCTAGATCGACCCGAAGTCGATTAAGTCACTTAAAAAATTGTTCAAATTGACATCTCAACGAAGTTTTTTACCTATTATGGATATGCATACTAACTTACCGAGAGCATGTATATCCAGAAAATGGAAATTTAAAGTCAAATCTTCACATAATTAAGCTACCTGCTCCAAAATTTGATCCAACAGATAAATCACCCTAAATGCGCTGGAAAGTGCTTTGTTGAACATTTTGTCTCGGCCAGAGTTTCAAGGTGATGTGAAGTTAATTTACTCATTGAATTGTAAAATAAATTAAATCTATGAACACGAATCACCATCCAATCACAAATACCTAGTAGTCAAAACCTCCAAAAAAAATGTTTATCGTAGCTTAAGTTCACTTAAGTCGACTTTCCTTTTGCTAATAATATTGCCAGAATTAATCAACTCGTTATCGTTAGTTAATTTTAATAAATTTATTAACTAACTAACCTTGGGAATAACTAAAGCAGAACGAACGTTAGACAAACCGATGGACCGTTGAACTTATCATTTTTATGCGAAAAACCCAAGATTACGAATCCTCCTTGAGATGACGTCATACAAACAATCGAACATCATGAATTATCTTCTTTTTTTAAATTTTGTAGAGTACAAAAAGAATGGCTTCCTCATGACGACCATATATTATAATTATTGGACGTATTAGTGTTATGTATTATCAGCGAATATATTGATTATCAGCGAACTAAATTCCTCGAAATGCCTTGGATTTGTCTATTAAGAAATTATGTTTTCATGACACATTTTGCATAAGTATTTTAAGTCATTAATGTAAATTAATTGAATATAAGCTAATTTGAAAGCGGTTACTAACAGGAACTTTGCTCAACTCACTCAAATTTTGTTTGAAATTACCTGGCCTCAAAAATTAGAATGTGTTAAGGACAAATACATAAAGTGATGTCTCTGACATTAAGGCATAATAAGCACGAATTACAGCCCAAACAAGTTTTCGGAGAAAAGTCAGTTTTTTCTGCCAACCCATAAGTTTAATCAATCGAGTTTATGGTGGTAATGCTTCTTGGTCAACCCACTCAGTTATCTCAACCCACTCAGTTATCGGTAGTTCATCGGTTGGTTGGTTATTTAGTTCGCAGTAATCCTTTAACATAATGTGGAACACTTTAATTCTTTAGAAAGTCGTTTTGACTTGTCTGAGGAAAAAAAAGGCACGAGACATCATTACCAGGTTCTACAACAGGTTTGACTCACCCCTTCACTTCCTCCAGGATGCTCGATTACACAATGATTAAGCGTTATAATGTCCGTGGATGTTCCATTTTTATTATAACTCTTATTAGCAAAATGATTTGTTGAACATACTACCTAATTTCACGACGACCAAATTATCAAATAAAAAAAGTAGGACAAAAGTAGCTTCTGTCATTCGATTTCCTAGCTGAGCGATTAGCTAAGGTATCTAAAAATAAATATTAAGATGTCATTATACGGGAAGTTAAACAGACAAGATAAAGCCTCGATAAATACGGTTAACTGTTACTTCCTTGATCCTATTGATTCCTTCGGGTCATGGTTATTTCAGGCATTAGATCGTTTCCTCGCACGACAATCTTATCTTCATAAACGTCGATCATCGAATGACCCGATTCAGCTTCAGTGAAGGCCTCAACAACACCAGGCATGGTGATGTGATGAATCCCTCTGAAATCTGTATACCTATAAAAATGATGAACGTGTCCAGACACATAAGCCAGGACGCACGTGTGGCTGTGGAGAACATCCAAGACTTCTTGGTAGTTCCAACAGAGGCAGATATTATCGCTTGTTATCAGAGCAGTGTGACCAAATATCAATACATCCTCCGCATCTTTATCAGACTTCCCCAATAGATCGTCCAGCCAGTGTAGCTGCTCCATTGATATACCTCCATTGAACATCACGAATCTTATGTTGTGACCAATCAAACCCTTTGGAGAATTTTTATTTTTGTTTGGATTTTTTAGCAAAATCTTGGATGCTTCCAGGTATGAGGGCGAATCATTTGAACGACCTAAAACGCTGACGTCATAGGAGTCCAATAAGACCAATCTCAACTGTTTGCATGGACTGAAATGGGTATACGAACACAAGTTATCGTAAAAGTCGCCCGTCAGATGTCTGGGATTCATCAACGCAGACATTCTGAGGAATTCCTTGGAGAAATTATAAAATTCGTGGTTACCCCAGAGGTGATAAACTGGAACTTGACATTTGCCAAACAAATCCAAGACCTGTTGAAGTGCGGAGTTGCTACTCTGAGCATTCACATTTTTTCCATCGATCGTGTCTCCCAAATCAATGACAAAGGAAACCTTGTTTTCCTTCCATTCTTCAACCGCTTTCTTCAGCAATGTTAGTGATCTCCTATAATAACGATAGTGCGTTCCCTCGAAATCGATTCCGTCTTCTATGTCAGCATACTGGAGATCAGCTATTAATCCCAGAGTCAACAACATTTCCTCGGCAGAACCAGCCCCACCCATTCGATGATAAAATGTAAACAGATACCAGTTTTTACATTTGGTTAAGGCTAGCCCGGTGAAAAATCCCATTGTTAAAAATCTGTAATATCATTGCTAGCCGGTTTAAAAAATCTCTATCAAAACTCAACCAATTTTAAAGTAAATTGCATCAAAATATTCACCAGACATTCATATTAAAATGCATGTACTTTATATTTAAATGTGCCCCGTAATTTGCGCAAAACTTACATTACTTATCGCGAACTTTCCGGGCACGGCAGGAAATGCGGCAACTTCTAGCTCGAAAATCTCTATCAAAACTTAAGCAATGTAAAGTAAAGTGCATCAAAATATTCATTCCATATTAAAACGAATACTTTTTGTAATTAAATGTGCCCCGTAATTTGCGTTAAACTTAAAGTAAATTGCATCAAAATGTTTACAGAAAGAGAGCTTGGAGAGGACGGGAGATAGGATAGAGGAGTATTTTCTGAGTAGTGAAGTGGGGAGAGGATCAAGAGTATAGGTTTAGTTGGACAATGCACGAATGGCCTTTAGGACTTCTACCGACGAGACGGGTGTTGAGGAGGTAGCCCAACAAAAGTGATATATTCTCAGGAAATTCTGAGACAAGAGATTGTCCTTTCATTTGTGGAGGGGACATCTTTATTTTTGCGTCCAGATAAGTGGAAGAAGCTCCAAGGGACCATAGCTACTTACATTTGGAGTTGGTGTGCAACTGCAGATTGAATTAAATGAATGGGAAAAACTGAAGATGAAAGAGAAGCTGTGATAATATGTGACAGATGATTCACATGCTTCACATAAGAACTGTCAAAAGTCAATGATATCGTATTTGCCACTTTAGAAAACGATGAAGAGCATGAATGAAGAACGAATGGATGTGCTCACTATTGTGAGGCTGAGGCTCGCTTACCTCTGGTTTATTGTGGATGTTGATGGATGTCACAATGCTATTTTATGTTATCTTAATTAATCATCTTAAAGCTCGGTTTGTACTGCCGTCTAGTGACGATATGGCTGTAGATTGTGTCAGCATCGGTTACATAGCAAGATAGTTAGGAAGACGACAACTAAAGTAGGTAATAAGTTCTTTAGGTTCGTTGGGGATCACCTTGTGAACCTTAAACCCTGTTTTGGCTTTTATATACACATTTTATATAGCGCGATTTTCAAGCAGCCTGTTAGCCTGAGACATAGTTTTTAGCAAAAATATTTCACATATCTTACAGGTTATCGCTCAGTAGGTATGAACACATATTTGCTACACTGGCCATTTTTATTCCATTGCTTTTGATTTTGTTATTTGAATTTTTGTGAGTAAAACATGGTAACACAAAATAAAAACTATTCTATATTATATAAATAATTCTAAAAATTATTTTTTAGCTGCTGATTATGTAACAACGTTAATTTATATTTTATTATGTTAAAATTTAGTATCTCACGAAGAAATAAATTAAGGAGTTTCGAAACGGATTACTTCCTCCAGTCCCTTAATTGCTTATTATTACAACATCAACCACCAATCTAAACGTAATAACGAGCAAAATCAAAACAATCAGGTAATCTAAAATGATTGATGGCACATCGGGCAGGCCTTCAAGTTGCGTAGGATCTCTTCTTCAATGGCACATCTCTTGCAGCAAGGACAGCACCAAGCCTGGTAAGAGTTGATGAGGCGACCAGAAACTATACAACTCAGGAACTTTGTGTTACAGTGGGGGCATAAAGTACAACTGTTGAAACATGAAATTTGTAATTAAATCATTATTTGATGGTTATTTTAACCATGAGATGATAAATTAATAAAAAAAAATACAGTGAAGTTTACATTGAAAAAAAAATTACAATAATTTTGAATTTTCAAAATGTTCATTCTATGAGAATTAAAGCCTCTGAACACACTGAAACATTATTGTAAAATAGAGACGGAACCTTAATGCCACAACAAAAATCAAACTAATGACTCACGTGTAAGGAATTCGGACATGACACCCTGAACAAACAACCTCTTTTGGCTTGTACTCTCTCATATTTCTGAAAAACCAGAACTCTTGGAAATGGCAATGACAATGACAATTTTTATTGGACATAAGTGTCACAAAATAATTCATAATTCAGAATAATCAAGCATCCAAAAGGATCAAAATTCAGATCTTGAGTGCCTTTGATGCCATGCCAAAGTTTCCCTGTGAAGAAGCTATTATATATATTACTAATTAACAGTATATAATTATTATCTGTTAGTTATCAATGGGATTAGATTGACTAAAAAATCCTTACTTGTAAAATATTTCTACAGCAAGTTCTTCATACATTTTCCTTTGCTCCTCTGAAAGTGTTTGTAATGTTTCCAGTCTTGTGAATGCTTCCGAGCAGATGTGAATGGCTTTACAAGCGAAGGATGTCAAAGCTGCATAAAGATGACTTTTTGAATAAATGTTGTTGACGAGGTAAATTAAAATTGTTTAAATTTAGGCAATCAGCCAATTACCAAGCAGGGAATAAATATCAACTGGATCAAGGATGTCATCAAATTCTTTTAAGTGAATAGACGTTATCATGGCTGCTTCATAAGTGCCTGAGTATTGGAAAACAATCAATAAAATAGCACAGTGATGTACAAATAATAATACAAATATGAATTTATAAACTTAAAAAAATTTGAATAAAATCCAAGTCAAATAATTATTCATAATCATTCATTAGCTCTGCAATTAGCTCTGTTGCTTTACAAAACATTTTTTAAATAAAGTCACATGTAAAGTCGGTTCACAATTTTTCAAGATCAACTCAAAGCTACCTTTGTATAGATGTCTGTGAGCAAGCATGAGGAAGTGATAAGCTTCAACACATCTCCATGATTGAGTGAGCACCCTTGAATCCAAAGACCCTGCAGCTCCTTCCTCCAAAAGGCCTTTCAAGGCAAGGGAAGCCTTAGGAATTCATTTTGTTCAGATTTTTTTTCATGAATTTAAACATTATTGCCATTAGATATTTGTATGAATCCGTGACAATAAGTTATAATGTTCAGATTTTAAGCTGTTATTCTTATAGATATTATTTCATTTAGTCCTGATATATTTTAAAAAAATTTAAATGTCTAAGGTAAAAGTTCTACTTAAAAAAAGCACCATAAATAAAATTTAATCTGGAAAATTAAAAACATAATAAATTATTTGATAAATTTAAATTTAAACAAAGTGCACCTCATTCTCCTTTTTCTTAGATTTGTTCCTAATGAGTTGCTTGTTGTGTTCATGATGCTTCTCAACCAACAGGGCGGCAAGAATGTACATCTTCTTCAGTTGGAGTGGATTCAATTTTGTTTTACTTCCCAACTCAGCAATCTTGCATTCACCAGTTAAATGTTTATTGTTAATAATAATAATAACCAATTTAAAGTCAGTATAAGATACATGTCAGAGAGGCATACTCACACAAAAATCGGCAATAAACTTATGCTCAAATGTTATGTTACTTCTCATAACATGTTTGAAAATGTTAAAGTTTTGTAGAACATCATATTGGCTTTCTTAATTCTTTCATGAACATTCATTCATTCCTTAAACTTCAATCCAGCCATTCAATCATTCACTCCAAAATGTTAAAAATCTCCCAATCTAATCCATAAGCAGCACATATTTTATTGCGAAGAAGTGCCCTCCAAGGAAACCAAATTTTCTACTTTATTTTCATCTTTATAATTAATTGGTCACAAAAAGTAAAGTGGCTGTTACTGACTTAAAATAAATTCATGCAATTTAATAAAAATTCTCTACCTGAAAAAGAATCTTTGCAGCCTCCAGGAAGTGATTTGACTTCTTATAAAGTTCTACAGCTTCAAAGAGCTTGTTTGTATCCATGACAACCTGCATGTACTTCATGAGTTTACCATCCACTTCTGCTTTGTTGTGCGCATGTCCTAATTCTATGGCAACATTCCATTGGTTGAGTTGGATGCAGGCATCAATGGCCTGTTGGACTTGGTTACACTGAAAGTGTCATTGTTGTTCCAATATTGCAGTTGCTTCAATAATGTCAACATTTTACAGCCATAACATATTTATATGGACAAGCATCTCTTAGTTATTAGCAAGCTTTCAGATATTAGACAAAAATTTAAACTAAATTGACATTATAAATTATAATTTATTGATATATTATCATAAATTAAGCAACCTTAAGGTATGCCTGAACTGCCTCTTGGCACATTCCCACCATTGTAAATCTCCTTCCTAATTCCTTGAACAAAATAAACTTTTTTGAATAATTTGTGTTGGTGCCAATTGCTGATAAATTATGATTTCAAATAACAATATGTTTAATAAATAATTAAGAATTGTTTGAGATTTCATACTTGCAGGATGGGGTGATTGTCAGAAAGTTCAGCAAGCATCTGCTTCAGAGCCTCATAATCTTCGAGTGCAAAATAGCAACTAATCAACTTCTCCTCATTTTGACCCTCCCTGTAGTACTGAGCTGCTCTACTCCTACATCAATATTCAATACATTAATATTAATCAAGCTAATTAACAAAAGCACTTTCCAGAACACAAAATGTGCTGACAAATAGATTAATTGCTTTTATAATAAATATAATTTTAAATCAGCACAACTAAAGAAGATTTCTTACCAATTGATTCAAAAATAACCAATAAAAGATTCCCAACCATTGCTGCACATCTGCGTGATAGTCTGCCAGTTTGTTGTAGGCTTCCTGTTTTCCATAATCACCTCTTCCCCAGCCTCCACCCTCCATCAATTTGACCTCCTTCATGTAGTCACCCATCTTGTTCCTCATTGACATTGCAAGGTCCCTAAGTATTTAAGACATTCTTAAATCTGCTAGTTATTTGATTCTACCCACTATGGTATTATAACTTATGCAATTGTTCCATCAAAAGTGACAAAAGCCATTCGCTACTCACCTCCTATCCATCCCCAAATAAAGTTTCTCAGCTTCGTCGAAGTTAGAATAAAATGTTGCTATTTCAGCCTTCCTTATGCCATCATTCTGCATGTGGAATAGAGTTGATAAAATCCACTGAATAAATTTTAAAAGAAAAATTTGGTTCACTTTCACCTGAAGATTTGACAACTTCTTGACGAAGCGAATGCCTGTCAAATGCTTAGCTCGAGCAAAACACAATTCAGCTGACTTTAAGTCTAATTTCTCCAGAGCATAGTTGGCCATTATTTTCCTTGAAAAAGAACTCCAAATTTAAACTTAGGAAAAGTAGCTTATAGATGAAATGGCAACATTGCTTGATAAAACTTCACAAACACAATGATTTGTGCATGTTTGTAGTTTTACTGACCACAGCTTGGGATGGGAACATGACTCTGCAAACTTCATTCCAGCTTCAAACCCAGTTTCATTGACAATCTTTCTTAGATCTTTCAGAGACTATAATTATAACCACTTATTATTATGATTCACTCATTACTCTCGCTCACACTATCTCTCACCTTGGCTTCATGGACAACCATAAACTCCCTGCACGAAGTCAGTTCCCCGCCAAAACGTGACGTGGTCATCACATCATCGAGATAAATTGATGTCACCATCAGATCACTGAATGTACATAAATATCCACTGCTTGTCACTGCTTCCTGATTTTGTCCAAAAAAACTTTCAGTTCCTTAAATAATAACAAATCAAGTGCAAACTACCTCTGGATCATAATTGTTGAAGACTTGCATTTTCGTTTTTTCCATTAGAACGAAGGATGATGGATTGTCCTAGTTAATAAGCATTCTGTTTCAATTCTCAAAGTATGAAATTATAATTTTAATTTTAATTAATTGGTAATCACATTTCTGAAAATATGTTTTTGTGCTTGATTAATACTGAACCCAAAAATTTCTTTACCTTTGCCCATAGGAAACTCCAAACATCCTTCTTTTGAATATTTTCAGAAACGGACATTGCATTTCTGTTATCATTGCCAAACTTCAAGAATGAGAGCATGTTCTGGTCATCAATAATGGAAAGGCAGCTGTTCAAAATTATATTATAGCCATTTATGGAAGCAATGCACAAGTATTTCGTTATTTCTGACTTCATATGTTACAATTCTTGGTTAATTATTAATTTATAACTGATAAATTTTTGCAAAAGCCTAGCTTAAGCACCTGGAGTCACAATTAAGTTGTATGCTAGTTGGCTTGCACTTCACTGTGTACTTGTTCTGTAGCATGATGTTTTGCAAAATGTACACCTGCAAGATGCCTGAACATCGACCCTGAAAATTGTAAAGTCACCATAACATATTACTAATTATTATCACTTATTACTAATTACTATGGCAACAGCAATCAATTTAATTGTCAGAGTAATAAACATATAAGTGAAAGAAGTTAATGACATGCCAACCACAACAAGAAGGTTATTGGAGAGACACAAGCAACAGATTTGATCATCAGTTTCAAGATCAGCTTTTTTCCAGTCGATATTCTCTCCACCAACACCAGAAGCAACATCATCAATATGGAGAAGTCTGAGTAATTAACATTTCTCTGGTTTTATTACAGTTTTGCAGGTAATATGCAAAAGTTGTATAAATGTGATGAGAAAATTTTATATTACAACCATCCATTACATGTACGGAAAAATTACATTTTTGATTTAATTTTTGGCCTACTTTTCAATACCAGCTTTCTTCTTTCCAGCAACTTCAACAGTTGAAAGCTGTCTGATATTCTTGAACTGCCAAACATAAAAGGCTGACTCTGATGTCACGCAGACATGACTGCTCGACATGGAAAAATACTTCAAGGGCATGTCAACCACTTTACTGTCAAGATACATCCCAATGGAATTTGTCAGAGTCAAGGTGAAAGCTGATGGGTTGCTCAGGCTTGAGACTGCCTTCACAGAAAAATCTCAAATTGTTCAATTGTACAAATAACAAGTATAGCAGTTACCAATATATGGAAATTAAAGATATTTATAAATTAATATAATCAGTTGAGGAAAATTAGTAGCAAAGATTTGTTCTTACATCATCCTCCACTTCATCATCATAAGGCTGAGTCACCAAACAGCAAAAGTCATCACATCCCATTATATGCAAAAGATTCTTCTCAGACTTTATAGTTGCCTTTAAAACATAATGTTTTCAATCACAATCACAAGAAAATCATGACCTAAATTTCGTCGCCTCAAAATTCATAAAAATCTGACCACGTCTCTTTTGGTATCCCAAAAAATCATCAAATCCTCAGGTTCATGAAGTTTTGCATGAGCAAAGACAACTGTATCCTTCAAGTGGCACCACTAAAAAAAAATGCATTTAAAAAAGAAAAAAAAATGCACCAAATGATTGTTAAAAATTATTATGCCAGATAATCATTTATTTGTTGTTGCAAGCAACAAAGACGTATCCTATTTGGTTTACTTTGTCGAGAGTTTTGAGATTCATCAGAAATCAAAACGCTTTTCTGACCTTGTAGCTAAGTCTGTAATTAGCCAAATAAAGATATGAATCGATCCCGACACCAAGCCTGATACTTCCTCGATCCCACGAGAAGCTTGTGGTTTCTCGACCAGGCATTGACAACCTCGAAACCAGCTGCTTTTAAAAATCAATTTGAGCACAAAACAATCTTATAACATTTTTAGAGAAATTATTGTCAGCAGACAAACCTGTCCAATGGTATTGTAGACGTGGAGAAAACATTTGCTTCCATCACAACTTCCTAGAATTCCAATGAGAGTTCCATCGTCATTCCAATGGCTGGTCACGATGGAGGTGAATCCAGTCTCAAGATCTAGGGGATCTTAAAAAATAAATTATGAACCAAGTAAATAAAAACACTCTGTGACTAAACACTTTGTGCTTGAGTAATGCAAGACCATGCTTGCAATCATTCAAACATTACATTCATTCTTAAATTCACAATTTCACTTTTATCAGGATGTTAGACAAGAATGGAACAAGTATCTTGCATCAGAAATAAGACACAAAAGTGAAAACATGACAGATGGATTCATTGCAACCTTCTCCAAGTTCATCCTTTATCAGCAAACACTTCCCATCTTTGAAGGTCACAGCAAGACATGGAGAATTTTTTTTGGCAAAGCTCCATTGCCATTATACCAAGAGATGTTTGCCAGGTGGCTTTCAGATACCTGGTAAGCTAATGTTTTCTGAGAACAGAAAATGAGAAAGTTATTTTTTTTAATCCAAAATTTTCACATCAATGAACTCACAATATGATTTCCCATGCCATCATATACATGAACTTCTGAATCATTCATGCCAAACAATAACTTCCTGCCATCTGGTGACCACTTTATTAGTAGATTAATAATGCAAAATGTTAAATATAAAGTAATAATAAAAATTAATTCAAGATAATTTTGAATTTAAAGAAGCTTCAAAATATGAGACCTCAACACAAGTCAATTTTCCCTTTAAATTCTTTCCCCAAATCCTATTCCCATCAACAGAACCAACTATTGTATCACCTTCAGAATGAATGCAAGATTTTATGGTTTATTGGAAGATTACAAGTTGTTTCTGATATTTCCAAACA
The DNA here is from genome assembly GCA_011800805.1 of Hirudo medicinalis. NCBI lineage: Eukaryota > Metazoa > Annelida > Clitellata > Hirudinida > Hirudinidae > Hirudo > Hirudo medicinalis. Next base: position 154,587 of record MPNW01000003.1, read on the forward strand.
CAAACCATCTTCGTAAACTATGCAGATCTTTTGGCCATCTGATGTCCACCTTACATCCCTCACCACAGATGAATTTCTAGTATTCACCATTTCCTCACACCAAGTGGCTTTGGGTAAATAGTTTTGTTAGATATATTGAGTTCAATCAATAGTACATTCACAAATAGCCAACATTTCACCAGAATCCAAACAATGATGTTGCCTTTCTCATCCCCAGAGGTCAATTTCTTGAATTTTTCATTCCATGACACCACTACCACAGGAGCTACAAAAACAAATAATAGTGATGTCACTTTTACACAAAATAAAACCATCTATCTCATCACCTCTGTGTCCCTCCAGAACTTGATTCATGGTTAAATTGTTTGCAGTTGCTAGACTGGCAGCAACATTCTTTTCATGATTCTGACCTAATAAAATATTGTAATTTAAAAGATGTGAACTAATTATATTGTAATCAAAATGATAATTTGTCAAATTTATTTATCACATTTATGATGTTTGAATTAAATGAATCTAAATCTGAATCTTGAATCTGTTTGAATCTAAAACTAACCAATTTTATTGTCAATTCTTATGACTCTAAGATATCCTTGGTCTCCTCCTATAGCTATAAATCCATTTGTACAGTTCACACTCACACATCTTACAATAACTTCTGTAGGGACAGATATCTGAATATAAATCAAAATATTGTCAAGCTCATGTTTTGCATCGTTATCAACCCACTTTTATAAATTTATATTTAACATGTACTTGCAATCAGTAAAGTCACTAGCGCTATAAAGGAATAGTGATTTATAAAATGTCGGTTTTGATAAGGTTCATGATTTATAAGGTAATAGCACCACGATGACTATCAAGTCAACTATTAGAACCAAACATTAAAAGATGTTAACAAAAACAGGAAAAAAATATTTGAAATTATAGTCACCTTTTTACTCATATAAATGCTCATTGCGACTGTCACTTTTACTTGAGTATGGAGGATTCCGCTCTCGTCGTCTTAGAAACGGTACACTTCATAAATATTAATTTGTTAACATTAATAAATAATTATAGCACAAAACTATCTTTAGAAATTAAAATGTATATTAGACCCGCAGTAAATAAATCGATTAACTATTTCTTTTTTTAAGTGATTTATTACTTAAGAACGTCAAGGGCTTGAGTCGACTTTTTAAACGAGCATTTCAAGAAGGAATCAGAAAGCACATGAATATGCTTATTGTTATTATAGCTTCTGATGGTTACTGATGGAAGACGTTTCCCATGTGCTCAAAGAACCAATAATAACTTATCCTTATTGCGAACCGCTAGCCTATATAAAAATCAAGAAAGTTACCGATTGGAAATGTGGTTTACATTTCTGATTAAATTAACTTAAAAGACAGAACAGGGACGTCATTTCAGCTTCTTCCAGGGGGGAACACTCGCACAACATGAGACAATCCTTTTTACGCTTCTCGCCAAACGTCAGGAGGGCGCGACAGCTACTATGGGGATGGGGGACAAGAGGAATGAAGGAGATGGCTCCATGATATAGAGGTATTTATATATTTATCTCATTAACATTCATGTGCTTCTTGGTGGATGGATCTCATATCCAAAAATCGATCTTGACGTGCTTGTAACGTTTCTTTTTAATTTAATTTTAAATTTAATAGTTTCTTTGTATTTATCCGATCTTTTGAGTGCTTTATATATCCGAACAGGATGTGAAGGTACTTTTTAATCGATCTGCCCATTTATATAGTGCCTCTAAACAAGGGCGTTCCCTGGCGGTACAGGCTGGGTCGCGAACACGGCACATTACGGCTGTTGCCATTACCATTAGTCCAACCTGCACGCCAACCAATTTTAAGACCTCCCTCGTTGCTAAGGATAATCAGTCTAGACCTCTCCGATGTCAACTAAATCAAAATCTTCATAGTGTACCTTATTTATAGTTAACTGCTGATGCCGATCATCTTCTTTACCCTCTTTTTATTATCTAAATCCTGCTGAGTTTGAACTCAACAATTTCCAACTGAGGAATGAATCACATGCATTCGTGAAATTTATGAAATTAAGTTTTATTTGTATATAATATTCTTAATTGATAATTAGTCAATGTCGTTTGCAGACATTATTAAATTCATGAAATCTACTTTTTATGTTTATGTATACTTTTTTTTTATATGTAAATATTTTTTGAGTCCCTTTGTGGCTGGACGGAGTGCAAAAATTCTTCCCTCTTTTTGTAATATTGGTTAACATAAACCGAAAAATTTTATTTGGTTCCTGTTTTTTAATGTTTATTTTTATTATAAATTAAAATTTATTGTTGAATTAATGTATCATGATTAGTTCGCAAAAAAGTCTGTTAGAACTTTGCGTCGATAATAAGGTTTGTTGTCATTCTTGTTTTGCACAACGCGTGGCCTGAATTTTATCAATTCTCAGCGATAATTGCATCCTTTGGTTGTATGTAGTGATTTTGACGTTATTGAATCATGCAAATCTCTCAAAAGTCAGACTCGCTTCAGGTTGTAATGACCTAGATTTTACCTAATGAAATTCGCAAATTTCAAAGCGATAAATTAGCTTTGAAAATGCACGTAAATGTAAAGAAAATTAACAATGACATTGAATCGAAAGCAAATTGTTTCGTGATGCATTTTAGTATTGTATTAGAACTCATATCACGGATTTTGCGGTACAGCCACAGTTTGTATTTATTTTTGTAAGCTTGCGAATGCCAGTTACGTACAATAAAATTCACATCTTATACTAATTCACAAGTACAGCTTAACACCTCTGTAAAGTTTCACCATTCACAAAATTTAGATATATGGGAGTCTTTTCAATGACAAATTCTCAAATGTATTTTGTCCCCAATCCTTTAATATTCTCAGTATTTAAGAGAGTCTCTTTTAGCTAAGATTGTTTCTCAACAATAAGATGTGATTATTTTGCTAAGGTGTGTTTTATGTAAGCATTTCTTTAAAGTGACATCTGAATCATAATGATGTGATAAAATTCTTTTGAAATTATTCATCACCAACTGAAGAAAAATCCTTAAAGATAAAAAAAACATAAAGATCAAATTTACTTTATGTTTTATTTTTATAAATATTACATTATTTGAAATATACATGTTTTACATACATATTTGTCCCAACAAACATTTCCTGGCTGTATCAGACTCAAACTTATAAAATGCAACTCTTAGTTTCAAATGTAACAAAGTAAAATTATTTAAATAATATTTACCAGATATTGAAAAAAATTTATTTGACCTCAAGACGTATATAAACATAATCGATAAAATTAAGTTTTTTTGCTAATGTTAAGTGTTGCCTCTACTTTTGAATCGCGGTATCAAGGTCATAAAGATTGTATTTTTACCGGTTGAAAGCACAAATTCAAATATCGAGATAAGCGGACTTTTTTTGCGCGTTTATTTGGATTGCTCCTAAAGTAACAAACAATGAAATAGTAAATATAGGAATAGTAAAACCAAAAAACAATCCAAGGGAAACTTACACCCGCTAGATGGGCTGCCTAGAAATGAAATTAAACAATAGAACTAAAAGTAATACAGATGTTAAGATATGTTTCAAGTAAACAAAAGAGATAAAGCATAAGATTGTTTACAACATGATAATGCATATGGATGAACTTACAAAAGAGGTACAGAGGCAGAAGTGAACTCTCTTAAGGGCTTCTTAAAATAATAAAAAACGGATTAGCAAATAACGAGCAAGGCAATCTTGAAAAAACCCTGGGGCCTATGCAACGAGTGGAATGAAATTTAATATTGGATCTGGCAAAATCGGGTTGATATGGAGTCCAATTTCTGGTATCATGTGGATATAAAAGATTCAGAATAAGATAGTTATCAAATATTGGAGGTAACATATGATTTGCTTAACTTAATTTTAATTTTATTAGCACCCATTCTTAACATTTTTTTAACGTTTGGTCCCGAATTACAATTGAATTTTACCGTATACCGTTGCAAAATATTTGGCGAAACGTACGTTTATTTTAGATCGCGTTCGAACAAAGTTCAAAGACCGATATTTCTGACACCGATTGATCAAAAACTCTAAAATTTTATTATTTTTTTTAACTTACTCATCTAGGTTAACAAATGTCCAAATTTCAGCAAAATCCTAGAAATCATCAGATATTGTGTTGATTTAACGTGGAATGCTCCTAATGCAATAGAAATTCTAGAACCGCGATAAAGAAACTGTAACATCGATTTTGCTTCAAATTCATCTGTTCCTAAAGCTTCCTGTCCTGAGGGCAGAGATGAAGGCGTCTCTTTCTTTTTTCATACCAATAATTATGGCTCAATATACAAACTCTTGACTGATGAAGTTTAATTTATTTACATAATATATGCAAAGTAATAAAATTGTGAAAATTTATACAATTTGCAATAAAGGCGTAATTCTTTATAATCTTTATTGCGAAATGTGATTGCAGGTCGACATTTTAACATCGATAAAATTACTACCTCAAAAGTCAAAACTCTCAAGCCAAAAGAAACAATTTTCACAAACATAATGGAAAAACTTTCGACGGTAAGAAACTATTAAAAAATAATTCAATCTAGGCATTAGTTCCAATTGGTTAATGCATGTAGTACCTTTGTTTAAACAGATAATCAATGATCCTGTGCATGGACACATCGAACTGAATTCTCTGTACGTGAAGATCATAGACACGCCACAGTTTCAGAGACTCCGGTTTCTCCATCAGTGCGGTACAGCTCATTTCGTCTATCCAGGAGCAAATCATACCAGATACGAACATTGCATAGGGTAAAATTCACTATTTTTTTTACTTTCTACTTTATGCCCTACCTACATTGCTATAAATCATCGTTTTCAGTGTCTGCCATCTTGCGGAGACTATGTGCAAGTCATTGCAGTTCAAACAACCGGAACTAAACATCACAGATTCAGACGTCAAGTGTGTCGCCATAGCGGGGCTATGTCACGATTTAGGTAAGAATCTGTGGGTAATTAAAATTAGATTGCTTTATTTTAGTCTTTTACAATCTTTTGAAATCTCAGGCCACGGACCGTTTTCACACATATTCGACGGAACCTTCATACCGAACTTCGATGACGATTGGAAGGTCAGTTGCTATTAGTAAATATTTAATTTTAGAGGTTCACAAAAACCGTAACTCATTAAATTGATTTCGAAATATTAATTTTATTAATTACCGGTTAACAGCACGAGTATGGATCAATAACAATGTTCGACTACCTTATAAAAGACAACCATTTGGAAAATTATTTCACTCCAGAAGACCTAACGTTTATTAAGGAGTTGATACATCCTCACAGCTTTAGGAAGGTAAGAATAATTTTGTTCGTAATTATTTCCGCTTCATCAGCAGTTCAAATGTTAAGATTAAAGCATTAACGCATCTTTTAAGATATATCACGTAGCGATATAGACTTTCGTATCCTTTCTATGAATTTTATAAAAAAAAAAACCTATTTAATTTTCGATCGATTAGGGAGAGAAGTGGCCTCACAAAGGCAGAGGCTCCGAAAAGAGCTTTTTATACGACGTAAGTATTTGAAATATTATTTTTAGTCAATCAATTTCTTCACGAAAGCTCTTTACCAACAGATCGTGGCCAACAAAAAAAATGGAATGGACGTGGACAAGTGGGACTACATCGTCAGGGACTGTTACTTTATGGGCATAACCACTGCATTTGATCACAAGAGACTCATAAAGTTCATGTCTGTCTTGGAAGTTGATAACGAAAGACACATCTGTACCAGAGACAAGGTTCGTTCAATTGAAAAACGTTTTAGCAACAATACTACGAAGCGTTTACAGTACATGATAATTTGTGATGTTAATCCGTTATTTAATCGTTAAAGGAGGTGGACAACATATACGAACTATTCCACAGTCGTACGCGTCTTTACAGACAGGCTTATCTCCACAAGACCAACCTCATTGTTGGCTACATGTGAGTTTCGGCTCAATTTGATAACATGACGTCAATTGTGCAACACTAAATTAAAATCCAATATAATTATATTTAAATATATGAAATTAAATATAACAATTAATTACAGGATTTCTGAGGCTCTCAAGCTAGCAAACGACTTTGTGTTCATCGAAGGAGAAAATGGGTAAGAAGCATGACTGCATTTTTTAAATGTATTTTTCAGTGTGTCCGAAATGAACTTACAGAATTAATGGGCTAATGTGATTTATTTTAAATTTATATCAGAAAAAAATACAGAATGTCTGAAGCGATTTACGACATGACTGCCTTTGTGAAGTTAACCGATCACATCTTTCACGCCATTTTGTACTCGAGCGACGATAATTTAAAACCAGCCAAAAAATGGTTGAATAGGATCCTTTGCAGGCAATTGCCCAAGTCAGTAGGGGCTTTGAAATGTGAAGATGTTAGTACCTGAACTATTTGCATCGTTACTTTGTTAATGATAATTGTTACAAGTTAAATAATATTAATATTTTAATTTTTGCCATAGAATTTGATGACCTCAGACATGGTGAGGAAAGAAATAATAGAATGTTCCCAGCAGTTCTCGGAAAATCTGGATCCAAGTGACATCATTATCATTGTAAGAACATCGAAAAATTTATTTTTTTAAAGCGTTTATTTTATTAAATAATAATAATATATAATAATAATAAAATAGTTGACTTGTGTGGAGTAGCATAGCATCTATAGATTCTCCCCTTTTTAATGAAAGCATCGTTATTCAACTTTATTACAATTTTATTCCAATTTTCATTTATAGAAATCAAAGTGGGATTATGGAATGAACACAGAAGACCCAATAAATTATATGTGGTTTTTCAGCAAAGAGAGCCCAACTGTGCCTTACAGGCATCATCAAATATCAGTAAGTACTTTGCCACATTTTCCTCTTCAGAAGTATTTCAACTTATACTTACAATCATTTTAGAAAACTTCCTTCATGCCAAAGAAGTTTAAAGAAGTCCAATTCATGGTGTTTTGTTCTGAAGCAGATGCTGCCAAATACAACAGCATCAGTAAATGCTTGAAAGCCATGTGTGGGAAGTACTTGAGTGAGAGCATGTGAACTTTCAAATAGCCATGATTACCTGAGGTGATTATATGTTTGTGACAGTCATGCTCTTAATGTTCATGTTTTTACTTAAATATATTGCTTAATTTGTTACTGATTTGTTTAACTCACTCCTTAAGGTTTGTAGTTCTTGTCTTTTAGTCACATTCAATATCAGAGAATGTTTTGCAATGTTAGATAGCTAATCAATTTTTTTCAATATTTTTGATGTCATTTGCTTGATCACCTGTTTCAAACAACCATAGTTTGATCAAGATCAATCTCAAGGCAACTATGTATCATATTTTGCTCACTAAAACACTGGCTCTGGAGAAACAAAGATTGTTCCAAATAGTATATCAAACAGTAATCCACGCCTCAATGGCGGGCGAAAGTTTAAACCAATTGGTGTGAATCAGACAAACGTAACAACGCAGATAATGTAACAGTTCCTCACAAATCAAAACAAATCCAATGAAATGTTTAAGACTTTTGATTGAACAAAGGTAGTGATCAAGGTAATAGTAATTTGTGCTACCGATGTGTTCAATGATGTGTCACGATTGAATGAGGGATGAAGCTGGTGATTTCGCAGGGTAAAAAGCTGACAATTGAAAACATAATAATTCCATAAACTAACAATAAGCAGCGACATTATGAAAAAACTTTTAAATAATTGCACACAAAACTAAATCGCAAAGCAACCTGATTCAAATAAATGCAACAAAAATAGACTAGTAATACTAAAATTGAAGTTACTCTTCAATTATTCAGTCTCTCGATCAAAAGTCCAAGGTGGCAAAGCACCAAAAAACAGGGGCTTCACAAAAATTCCAGTTTAGAGACATGAAATTTCATCAGCAACAAAATGCAGAGTTCTTGGACAAGAATTATTATTTTAGTGACAGCCTAACATCGCTTGTTCCAATGTCAGACTTCGAGGTTTTTCGGCGGAACGAGCGATCTGAATGGTTCACTCCACATCTTTCTTAGATCACCCTGCAAAACATTTATTAAACATGAAATGTGCAGACTTCCTTTTATAATTATATAATTCAATCTTGTAAATCAAAAACACCTTTTTGGTAAAAACTTAAACATAAGTTATTTGGATATATACTATTGCTAATACTATCACTATTGATATGGTTTGATATTGTAATCATAAATTTTATTAACAATATAAATAAAGTGAAGTGTAATCAGGTTAATATCTACATTTTCAGTGGTTCATGCTTCAGAATCATACAAACTTTGAAGTAGGCCATGAGGATAAGCGGAAGGAGTGTGAAAGGAACGAGGTACAAAAGGGCCGGCTGAGTCGCCTGAAATACTTCTGATGAAAAGGTTGCTGTGAGGAGACCTGCATCAAATAGAAAACATACAAACAATTTACAATAAATGAAGACCATTACAAATAACCTGTAATGAATAAATTGCACACCAAAGAAACTAAATATGTAAACAAACCCAGAAAGTAGCCAATGAGAGAACAGTGGAAGTAAGTTATCTTTTGAGAGCATGTCAGGGAAGGTGCAACAAATGGCTGTTCTCCATCATTCAGTTGGCTTCGCTTGTAAGCATCATATCTCAACACAAAACACAGCAACAGACCTGGCATCACCTGCAAAAATCAACAAATGAAAGCTCATGAAATAAATGCTAAGAACTTCTAATTCCACAAAAATTTCAACAAAATTTAACTTTTTTTTCAAAAATCTGCTTCAAACATTATTAATGCTTGAGAAAAAAAAATGAATCAAGTAAATGACATTCATTTTTAAAATGCAATTAATTAATGCCAAGCAGAACAATGTTGGGACAACAGGAGACGTTTTACCACTGAAATTATTAATGAGATTCATAAATGCAGTCATATATCAGCCACATAAATTACTCACAATGTCACCAAGACCAAGCATAGAATAATGTCCTGTATTTTGCATGCTGAAAAGATTTTTAACAATCATTCAAATTTTATTCAAAGCAGCAGACACCTTGAATGATTTCTTTTACCTTGGAAAGATCAACTTCCCTGGCAGAGACAACTTTGGTGCTTCGCTCGCCATGGAAAATAAATTAAGTTTCTTGGACAAAATTCCAATCTATTAAAGAACAAGACAATCATATGAAACACAAACAAACAATGGTACTAAAAGGCAAGCTGCAGGGAGAAACAGGGCAAAACAGTTTACAAAAAATAGTAAAGTTGTGATTTCTTACTGGATTTTCTGCTGGTTGAGTTGCGACTTTCATCATGACATTTGTGCTGAATATGTATGAAGAAAAGAAAACCTAAAATGACAACATTGCCTAAAAATCAAATAATTCTCAAATGTGTAATTTCCCCTCATAAACTCACCCAGAATACATCATAGACCAACAAGCCAATAAGAAGTAGGGTAGAAACTTTAAGACTAGGAAGTCGAACAAGGGCAATGAATGCAACGCAAAGCCCCATTCCTAAAGCTTAAGTATGAAATTAATTAAATTACTTGCAATTCCACATCAATTATGATATTATCTTTAATTACCACCTTTAATGTGTTATCTTATTGATGCATTACTAAGATAATTTAGAATCATGAATCTAAATTTTATTTTGACTCCCTAAAATGAAAGAGTTGTCCATTTCAAAAGAATCTAAAAGCAAGTAGTAATAACAAAATCACCATCCATGAGAATCCAGTGACCAGTAACAACCCAAATGCACACAATTCCTGATGAGAGACAGAATGACAAAATCTCAGCAGGAGTGAACCTGCCACAGCAACCAAAAGAAATCCTTGGCAAAAAAAGAAAAAAAGAAATTGAAAGTGGCATCAGAGCAAAGGAAATAATCAAAACTTACTTGTTGTTCTGGCTACAAGGACCTAAAAGTTGCTGACACATTGGAAGAAGTAAAAATGCAAATGCAACTGCAGCTAAGACTATCAAGAATTATTATAAACTTTATTAAAATTCTGAACAAGCCACAACCATAACAATCTTGAACCCACTTGCAGAGCAGATGGCAAAGACAAGTTGAAGAGAATCGAAAAAGAGAAACATTATAAGGAGGGAGAGAGATGCTCCAAGAGGCATCATGACAGCCTGACAGGCATCCAATGTCTGAACTCCTGTTTGTCCATCAATATGAAAAATCAAAACAGATACAGCAAACCAAATGACGAGTAATTAAATTCAAATAAAACGAGAAATTAAACAATTTAACAAGATAGATCTGACTAAGTTTGATACGACAGGTTTGCATAGGCATAGCCATAGTGGGCAAGGGGGACATTTTCCCCCTATAATTCATAAATAATTTATTGATCATGAAACATTAAATTAAGAAAGCTTTCAACATCAATATTTATTATGTATTATGTTTTGATAGCTAAATTACAAGTGTCTTAGCCTTCCTTAGGTGTCTTTAGTGTGAAATTAATTTTTTGCTACTAATCTACCAGCATACTTTATCGTTGTTAATATTTATGTACACAAAAAATATTTGTCCCCTATCTCAACCAATTTTAAAATCCTGGCTATGCCACTGCAGTTTTGACATGACACTTTCATAATTACACATATACAATAATTTCATAATTATAGCTAAGATTTATATTTGATTTGAACGATATAATTACGAATCAAGTTATTTGCTTAGTTAGTGATAGTCATTAAATCAGCCACTCATTGTTCTAAATGGATACTTGAACTCAAATGTGAAGGTGTAAAGTTGTGTCTATTAAGAATCATTTACCAAAACAAATTGAACTAAGAAGTCATTTTGACTTGCAATGTTTTTTGCCAATTTTATAAGAAATAATATAAGATAACAAAATATAAATCATCTAATTCACTTTAGCAGCTAACCACAATATTTAGAGTTCAATAACTTCACAGACTCTTCATAATTTAAAACACTAAAAATAATCAAGAAATAATAATACCAAAAATTAGTAAAAAAGAAACACTTACAAAAATAGCATTGGATTAAAAATTAGTTTAAACAAAACAAAACAGAGTTGAACTTTTGAAAGGCATTTAAGAAATTCATTTTAAGGATAAAATTGAAATTCATTAAAAACCTTTCAATCTTATATTGGATTGAGCAAGGTCAACTTAATTTTTCATTTTTGTCTTAAACCTGATAATTTCAATCATAATGTTGTTGTAACCCTGACATAAGCATTAATTAATTTTTGTAATTAAATTTGCTACATTATATATATTGTTACATTTAACCATCATATTTAGAATCTTCTGTAATGCAGCTCTGCAGAACCAAATTGAGTTTGTAGCATTCCCACACCATATTCCAAAATCTCACACCAGTTTCTACAAATCTTACAGGTTCATACAAAACCTCAACTTGATTATTCAGTTCTATTCACTGAATACTTGCTCAATAAGCTTACTTGAAAACGTCCCAAGTTTACAGACCCCCCCTCCGGTTTATTTCAATATTGTTTAGATTAAACTTGTATAATTTAAAGATTGTTTATAATTTTTTTTTGTGAACCACTCACAAAATAAAAAAAATGAATATTTAATCTGACTCATTTGTTCAAACTTGCACTACTTTTATGCATTTTTGCTTAATATATTGACTTTGTTATTTTTTCAAATAACATTATTTATTAATATATTATGCCAAATTAACATGTTTATTTAAACAATAAAACCAACTTCTTTTTTGACATAACATAACATTAATTTATAGTGATTTAAGAAAAATAATGTCTATGAGATAAATCACAACTTTTTAATTCAATATCCAAATTTCGATAGTACTATTTTAAAAAGTTCCACCAAATCTGAATATAATCTCCCTATCTAGCTTGTTCCACAGATTAACTACTCTAGCCTGAAGTAATTAATCTTCAGAACAACCATTGCCTTCCTGTATAATTTACATCTATGCCCTCTTGTGGAACATAACTTCAAATTTGAGGGTATTTTCCAAATGATGTTTTGCATTAGTGATTATTATTATTAATCAACCAAGATTAAAAACACAATAAATGAAACTTGTGTGAGTTCCTGTAAAATAAAATAAATTTTCTGTAAAAGTCACCTTTGTTGTCCTCATTTTCATTAGATCCAAAACTGAATGCCAGAAGTTTCTCTTTTGATTCTCTTTCCATTTTTAAAGACCTGATGTTAAATTGTCAAAATAACAACAAGAAATCAAGAAAGAATGCAGCTTGATCCAATAACATGCTTTACTATTGCAGAATCTGGATTGATTAGACAGTGAAATCAGTGAATTACCTGAAACTACCATAAACTATCAGAAGTATTGAGATAACAAAAGTGAACAGCCTTGATGAATCTACCATGGAATATGCTCTGAAACAAAAAACTTCAAATAAGACAAATATTCTTTGAATATCATATGTAATGTGCATATTTCTACTCATTTAAATCATTCGCTCCTCAATTTAAGCCCACAAAGTAACACAGTGAAAATGTATTAATCATTAAAACTAACATCTCCAACTTAATATCTAAACATAGGCTTTCTAAAGTAACTTCTGCTAGGATCATATAAAATCAGTCATATGTCCAACATAACTATATGTTTTTTTGACAAAACACACCTAAACGTGATATTTCTAGGTAAATAAATAATACTCGCACTTATTTATAAAACAATGATATTCAGCAAGTTATAATGTGTTGCGGCAATTTCTTAACGACATTAAACATACAATTGATTTCCTTACAAGAATTGAGACTCTACGACTCATTTTAAAGTAGTGTTAACATTTTGTTACGATATATCAGTTAATCGTAAAACATACACGGTATATGTTGTAGGGTCGACATTCAAACCAGTGTCCAAAGCTCGTTCGACTTTGTTTTCGGCCATGTTTTATCAGGAAAATCTAATACTCTAAATATCCATGTTTAAAATCCTAATTCAGTACCACAGAACAACCTAATCGTGCTCCTCACAAAGAAATGAAGGCAAACAACGACCGTCCAACAAAGCAGTCACATAACAAAGTTTGTGATCAGAAGCTTATTCATTTAAGGAGTTTTTTTTGTAACAAACTTATTTCGGAAATGTGTATTTTAAATTGTCCCCATTAAATGAATCTGACCATACAGAAACATATTAACACAAGCATAAGCACATTCTCACACATCTGGAGACTCCTCAACCTCAACGTGAGAGTATTATTCAACCAGAGAAATTATTATTTTGCTGTTTCATTTTGCATTTTATCACGACATGTCCTTCAAATGAGAAGGTGCGCGAACCGTGCTGGTTAGCGTCCGTGTGTTTTAATCGTTTTATTGGCGATATAAATGGGATAGCATATGAAGTTATGTGTCAACTATAAGAATCCAACCTTTAGACCAGTTCTTGTATTTAGTATTATATCCAATACTTCACAGACATTCTGCTGATACTTATTTCTCCTGCTTCCAAGAATAATTTTCGAATTTGATCGAATACCAACTTAGAACGAAATTGTCATCTTTTTTGAAATAGTAATGGATTATCATTTTTTAGATGAATTCTAAATAAGAATTGTTGATAAGGGAATTAATGAAATAATGCTACAAAATAATCACAGGAATGCACTTGATGTTTCGGGGTTTTCTAAATAAAAATTTGATGTTGAGTGAGATCTTATGTATTAGCTGATTAGCTGATGCAATTTGTCAAAATTTGTATCCATGAATATCTATGGTCAACCTCCTAAAATCTGAACATAGACACATAACGATGCAATCTCGTCATAAAAAAAAAACGCACTTTTGTTCATTGATTTGATCTGATTAGTTGGACAAAAGCACAACATGAACTAAAACGATAACACATATAAAAACAAAACAAATATGTCAAAAAGATCCATCTGAATTGAGAAACACCCATTATTATTGCATTTTACGAATAATATGCTTGTTTTCATGGAAAGTTTACAAAGCAAGAACGACTACAACAAGATACAATTTAGCTATATATGGAAAACACTTTAAAGACACCAATACATCAGCAGGCAGAAATTTCTGAAAGAATATTGGCCAACTTGTCTAGGATGTTTGGGCTGACTATTTAAGCCTCACTGCCACTCAACAGGAACAGTTCTTCAGTATATCAGTTGTAGATCCAATAGACGGTGTCCTGCAGTCCCAGCCAAAAACCAAAAATTGGATACGGAGTCAGTTTGCCGTAATTTTCCCACATTTGTGTTTCGTATACTAATTATATGGCATTCGGATCCATATTCAATACGCCCTTACAACTACGTATTCATTACCTTATAAAAAAAACATTAAATGAGCCATAACTAGTGACAAAACATTTGACCACAAACGAAGTACAGTGCTAGAAATATTATTACGACATACCAACTTTTTTTTGATAACTTCCATATAAATTAACATATCTTGCTGAAATTTTCAGCAATTAAGTAAATTTCCATTTACAAGCACCTTGTAAAATTTCCTTTAATGTGGGTCAATGGTCCTTGTAAATTATGCAAATGAACGATTTTTGGCTTAGAAATATTATTACGACAGCTTCCGTTTTGGGCTCGTTTCATCAAATTAAAGGCCTTGTTGGAAAGATGAAACATTAAATTGTAGAATTTTTACGATGTGACATCTCACTTCTTGAACATTGAAAGTGCATGACGTCACTTGATGAAGGCTTATTTGGACACCCTTCAATTCAAATTTAAACTGAAATGAAGTATCTGGTGTGGAGGCGTTTTAGCTTTGTGCTGAAACAAAGCGAACCAACTGAACCCTAACTGAATGTTAATAGACCAAACAAGCAGGTTTACAAATGCTTTAATGATAACGATGACGATGCAGAGCTTGATTAGAGTGGCGTATGTTCAACAGAACTTCAAGACCACTAGAGGGAAGCTTTCTCTAAAGAGGAAGGTTTTGAGGGCTAAGTGAAACCCGGCTGGATCAGTGTTGGTAATCGAAGGAGGAAGTCTATTCCATATATGCGGGCCAACATCTATAGACACCCAGTGTAGCACGTCGGGCAGATGATTTGACGAGGGAGCCTCTGGTTGCTGATATGAGCCTAGCAGGCGCATTACAAGTGCAAGTGAAAGGCAGGTATGACGGTGCATGACCCAGGAGAGACTTGAAAACGAGTGAAGAGACTTTGTAGTCAATTCTTTGGCGGATACATAGCCAATGGAGATCATGAAGAAGAGGAGTGACGCTGTTTATGTGTTGTTTATGATTTTAGCAGCGTCGATGGCACGCTGAAGTTGTTCGAGGCTAATAGCTCAAGCATTAGCGTCACTAACAAATAAACCACTTCTCGGGGGCATTAAATACAAGATTCAATATTTAACGCGAGCATATGCACATTAATACACATTTCGATTACTCATTATGTGAGCGACTCCATTTCATGAATATGGTGACTAATTTTAACATTCTTATTCTTCTGCGACTCACAACCTCATAAAGCGTACAAGTGCATATGCTTTAGGCATGATGGTTGGAGAAGTGATGGGCAAAAGCCAACTCACAGGCAACGACTTTTGTCAGTTTTAGGTTTAGATAGAGTTAGGTTAGGTGCCTCTGTGAGTTGCTTTCGCCAACGATTCAATCTAGTTCTATGCCAACCTAAGACGAAGAGTTGCAAAATAGATTGCTTAAGACCCCACACTTTGAACGATCTTTAAAAAAAAACACCGTCTCACTCAACGATGGTATGCTCCAAAGCACCTCCATTTACCCTCCACCATTATCAACATCGGTTGATGCTTTTCGCACTTCACCCGACGTCTGTGAAGTCGAGGTCCATCTACCTCATTCTCAAGCCCGACTGAGCTTGTTGTGGCACCAGTCAGCATTATGTTCTACCCTACATAAATAGTCATTTGTTTAGGTTCCACGAGTACTTAACACAAGAAAACACCTACAACCTCACAGCTTCAACAGCTAGCACAGTTAGCATTTATCAGCAGTAATTGTAAAGCAGTGCTACATTAGTAACACGTAATATTTATAAACAATACTAAATCTTAGCCTAAAACAATCTGTCATCGAACAAATGCCACCAAGATCCTCCATTCGTATGCAAATTATGAATTTCTTCAATGATTTATTCATAGTCAAATTATCCATCATAACACGATTATGCCTACATTCCTAAGGATCATAGCTTACAACTTCCTGCTGTCCTTGGGAATGGAATGACGTCTTTGATATTTTCAAACCCGAGCAATACTTGGAGGAATCTTTCATATCCTACTCCAAATCCACCGTGCATTGTTGTGCCAAACCTTCGAAGGTCTAAATACCTGGAATTTCAATTAACTTGTTATTTGAACACATAACCTATACCAAACATTGTTCCAGCATTCAACTTCTCAAATTCTGTAAATAATTCACAAACAACAAATTTCCAACCACTCAAGAGATTGAGATTTAAGGCCTTTAATTTTCTCTGTTAGAACATCAAGTCTGTGCTCTCTCAAACTTCCACCGCAGACTTCCCCAACTTCTGGAAACAATAGGTCGACCATTGCCACCTGACAAGAAGTCACAGTCAGCAAGAACCCATAAAATGATATTATCACAACTTAACTGTTTTTCCATCCTCGTTAACTTTAGCATAAAAAGGTGTGAAGGTAGCAGGATAATCTGTGATGAATACTGGAGTTGAATTGAAAGCACTGACAAGGTATCGTTCGTGCTCCTTACTCAGATCGACTCCCCACTGCAATTAAAAGCTTCAGAGGACTTTTGTTCTCTCAAATCTTTGTAGAATTGGAAATATAAATTGAAATCAAAGTCCCACTAAATGTATTCTCAACTTGTATTCAGTAACAACTGCACTAATGGCATGAACTTACAAAGACTTTTTTCTCAAATGGTAAGTTTGCCTTCATTAGCATGTCTATAGCTTCAGTGTAGGTGATGCTGTAAGATTACAAGAGTATTTATAATTAAAATTTAACATCTCGAAATCATAAACTCCACCATTGAAACTTCTTTGACATAATAGTCTCTATTCTGTCCTAAAATCAGAAGAATAATATATAATTAAATTCTAAAATAAATAAATGTCACTCATTGGTTATTGTAACCTTAATAATGGCTAATTTGTAGCTCTCACTTTATGATTTTGTTGAGCAACATTTTTCCAAACAAAGTCGACATCTTCCTTGCAATTTTCAAAAACATCCGATGCCATTTTTTTCAAGAGATTTTCAATGCACTGTGTTTCAAAAAAGCCATAATTCAGTATATTAATTTGGTAATAATTGAAATTAATACTACACTATTTATTCAACAAACTTAAGGGTCATGAGACCACTTATACAAGCCTATACAATTTATGAATGAGAACAACTTGAGCCGCTCCAAATGGCAAGGACAATCAAGTATATGTTAAATAACTATTAAGGCTATTATATTCAAGTCGCATATTAACACCTTAAAGCAAGAAACAGTATTTGAGTTCAAGACTTCATTTCATGGTTTGACAATCCTATTACAGAAAGAATATTTGGCAATGTCTGTCGAAAATTTACTGCAAAGCCATTTAGTAATTTGAAGCAGAATGTTAAGTCAGCCAGGAGGTGACATTTCTCCAGGGTCATATGTTTGAGAAGTCTTAGTCTCTCCTTCTAGGAGTATTTAGAATGAGAATGTATTGATTTGGTGAATCTATTTTGGATTTTTTCAATTCTACCAAATAGGTATTTGTGGTGAGGATTCCATACAGGTGAACCATATTCAAGAATTGGTCTGACATAAGTGCAAAAGGCAAGCTTTAAGACATCCTGGTCTCTTGAAGAGAAAGATGTCCTGATAATCCATGAGATTGCTGCAGCTTTATAAGTGATGGCGTCAGTGTTGGTTACAAACTTCAAGCAGGGGTCCATCGTGATCCCGAGACCCCTAACCCCGTCCTCGCGTTGGAGTGTCCGACCATTGATGGAGTACTTACTCAGGATCATTTTTTTCTTTCTGCGACCCACTGTAGAGAAAACCTGACATTTCTCTTGCGAGCTGAAGTTTCCAGCTGCGACTCCAGTTACATCTTATCGAGAGCAGTCTGCAGTTGGGTTTGGGAAGAAGTTGGGAACCAATAGAGCTTAACATCATCAGCAAACAGTTTGCAAACAATACCAGTATCCATGAACATGTTAGAAAGATCATTGAGGTACAATGAAAAGAGTGTGGGGCCAAGCAGTCTTGGAGGACACTGCTGGATACAGGAGCGATATTTGATAACAAAATTTTTTATCACTGTTTCCTCAGTGATAAAAAGCAAATGCCTATCAAAATATTAAGATATAACAAATAAAATTCTCATTAAGACATCAACATTCTCGAAGAACAACCAAAAGCAACATCTGCTATAACTTCACTCATTAGTAAACACGAACCTCCTTGATGTTGTCGAGCGAATTGATGAAGGACATCTCAGCTTCTATCATGTGAAACTCTGCAAGGTGGTGTCTCGTATGGGAAGGATCGGCTCTGCACGTCGGTCCGAACGTGTAAACCTTGGAGAAATTCCTAACGATTAAAATTATTAATGTCGTCATTTAAAATACACATATTGATTGTAATAATCTGAACTGAATCAACATAAATGTTATTGCATACAAAGAAAATTAATTGGATCTGCAACCAAAAATGACAACCACAACAATATTATTTTCTTTTATAAGACATTTGTTTTCATCAGCTTCAACATCAATGCACCTAAATTAACTAAGCATGTATATCAATTTTAGAAATCTCAAAATAAAATACATGAGAAGAATCTATGAGAACCCAGCCACTGCTTCCAAGTGGAACTGTCCAGATACAGTGAGGAAGGTTGGAACATCGAAGAACATGCCGTTTTGTGGCGGATTTGATTCATTAGCATTTCCAGGCAGCTTCAAGTGCAGTCATTAAAATGTGAGTAGTTTGAATTTTAAACGTAGGAGAATGCGACAGTTTGTCCGACTCACCATGACCTGGAACACCTCGCCCGCTCCCTCGCAGTCATTGGTCGTCAATATCGGGACATGGACGTGCACAAAGTTGTTGTTCTTTATATTATGAAACGTAAAGATGATTAAATTAGTTACTGAATAACAAATATCTGCAAAATCTTTAAGCGTATTGAACTAAATCATTTTAATCACTATAGCATTACAACAGACCCTGAAAAATTCATGAGCAGAAAAATGTGCAACATCATTGATTCGCAAAAGTGAGGAATGGGTTCTTGTTTTGAACTTCAGATGTGGGTAAGTTCTGATGTATTCTAAACTTTGCTTTTGCTTCACTTTTATTGGAAATACCTGTTTTATAAGAATTCTTGCATGGCTGAATGTAATTAGAAATAGAATTTAATTTTACATCAACGTCACATCCTCCAACGACATCCAATTTTGTTGCCTTTAGTTCAACCTTCTGATCTGCATGCTTAGACTTTTCTAAAACTCCTTGAACCTCAACAGCACTGCCAAAGTTGGCACTACTGAAATAACAATTCAAGAGATTATTAATAAGTCTTAAGGAAAATTCTTTCAAGTAGTTAAAAAGTTCCAGTGTACAAACACATGATATGACATTACATTACTGGCGAGCATCAGTTTCATCAATACTAATTAAACATCTTGTCAGAAATTTTTATAGATCTACTGAAATCTTGGCTACTATTTACAAAATGATGACTTTAAGTAAAGCTCTGAACTTTTGATCAACACAGTAAAAATAGTTTTATAAAAATAAATTCAATGTATACCTGGTATGCAATGACGATGGCATCACAACCTGGAGTTGCTTAAAATTTGTTCCATCATCAATGTTTAAGAAAATAACATTTTTGAGATTTCGCACGGATTTTATCCATCCCTTTAAAATTTAACAACATGGTTTCAGCATTAGTGTTTGGATGCATTGCTCCTCATCAAAATGACCCACTTTTATGCACACGCTTTGCGTAGGCAAATCAGCTAAATCGTAAACCTCCTTGACAGTCATACATTTTGAAGAATTCTTGCGCTGCAGAAACAGATTTGTTCCTTTGAACAAATTTTTAATGACAGGCCTCCACAACATCCCGCAAGAATACCAACCCGAGCAATAATAAGGAGACAAACAGGAGAATATTTATTGTTAGATACCCCGTTTAATTTCCTCTTTAATGACAATATATTTATCATTACTTCAAACTTTCGGCATTTTAGCTTTATTTATTAACAATTATTTTAATTAGAAACATGCCAACTCAATAAGTTGAATAACTTCGTGTTTACGTAATTGTACTTAGATGTTAAAGAGCTTTAAAACGCTATTTTCTTATTAAAAGTTTTGAGAATTCACACATTAGTTAATGTATGGTCCAGTAACGGTGAGGATTTACCTAGAAAGTTACAATTTTTGATTTCTATATATTAGGATGTTCCAATCCATAATGGAAATTTTTTAATTAATTATTTGTCTCTCACCAACCGGCATTTCGTGATGGCCATATAGAGATGTAGCCAAAATATTATCAAGATATATAATATTTAGAACTTGCTCAATACTAACGAATGTTCGAAAAGAACTTTTGCTTTTTTTATCGATCACCTCCCACAATATATTTTTTGCAACTTGTAACACAAATTAATGCTTGAAATCTTCGATCAAGTGATCTGCACAAGCAGGCGTTTTGGGAGCTGACATTTTTCTCATATGCAGTAGCTGGAGGATCTTACTGTCCCAAAATTAGTCGACCGACTTCCAATACTAGTTTCAGGACAGGATATGGCAGGATATCCCCCGAAGCTTCACGATAGCGCAGCAACTCTCGGAAATTATTCTTAAAAAGATTTTGTGTTCATGATGTCTTGAAATCTCCTAACATGGAGTTGTTTGGTCACTTCAAAGAATTTTGGATCCTAATTGATTAAGAGCATAAATAAAAAAAAACTCTTTTGTTTTTTTTTTAGATGCTTAGAGTCCCAAAATTTTGCCCTTATTTTTGAGTCCATGTATGACCACCTCAACCTCTGCCTCCATAATAATGGCGGAATATTCGAATAAGTCAGTAAACGTCTGGTAACTCAATTATTTGAATAATCACACAAATCACCCATCCTACAAACCATTGGAAGCAGACGAATTACTACTTTAGACGATACTTTAGAGGAAAGGAAGGAAAAGTTGGAGCATTCCATGATTGGAAGGTTTTACAGGGAGGCCATCGGAAAATTCATTGAAAGCCCACCCTAGAGTTCATCCAAAGCTTACTTTTGATTGTGCCCAATTTTGACATATTTCTCGGCAAAATGTTTGGTGAGCACAAATGTTCTATTAATTTAACACTTCACCAGGCAATGCAGCGCTTTCCAAGTCAAACTAAAATGGTATCAACGTAACAGAATTCATGAAATGAATGTTTTGAAACATTAAATTCTATGTCTTGCTGACAGCCAAAAAAGAAAAGAAAAAACAAAGTAATCCATCTTCATAACTAGCTGCTAAATTTCAAGCATTTGGAAAAATTTTATTTGCTGCAACTTTAAAAATCTTGTCCTATCTCTTGGAGTTCACGAAGTCAAACTTTTGTTCTGTTTTTGTGGCCGTAGTTGAGTTCTGCGCCTCCCGACAAAGGAATGTCGACACCAGTCATAAATGAGCCCTCAGCAGCCAAGAACAAGCACAGGTCTGCACAGTTCTCAGGGGTTCCAAACTTGCCCAGAAGCTGAAAATGTTAATCATATTAATTAAATAATATCGTTAAATAATAACGAATATATTTCTTTTGTGATAATAGTAATAAAGCTAATAATTCAAAATAAATTAAATTTATTAACGAAACCATAGCAGTGATCACAGACAAGTTGCATTTAAGTGAATTCATTAACCTGTGCATTTCTACCAGCTTCTATAATCTTCTCGAAGTCATCACACTCCATAGCCACAGACTGCCACATTGGCGTTATGATGTTACCAGGTGATATTCTGCCATCCAAAGTTTCAGAGTTGTTGAACAAATTATATAATTAATAGCTAACTAATTATTTCATAATAATAAGTGAATTTGTATAGCGCCATAAGCGTAAGCATCAGGTGCACTTAGACCATTTATGCAGCGCCGTCTCCCAGAGGCGCTTTGTGATGGTTAGAGCTGGGTTGCGAACACGACACATAACGACTGTTGCTTTTACCATCGCTCGCAGTAAAGCAAACCTCTGAGCCAACTTGCACCCCTATTTAATAAATATCACTTAACATTCACATGTTAGCAACAAGTCCCTATGACCTAATAACAATCTATTTTTGTACAATTTGTTTACTTTTAAACAATGGAATACGATAGTCATAATTAGAAGCAATTATTGAATTTTAAGGCAATGTTTTACAAAAACAGCAATCAATTGATAGATTGAATCATGTGCGATTGAAGAGATGAAAACACTTACGAATTAACTCGAACTTGGTGGGCGGCCTCATCGATGGCCAAGGATTTGGTCATGGCGGTGATTGCACCCTAGAAATTAATTATCGGTTAACGAGGTAGTCGTCGAAGCTATAAATGATCAATTAATGTCTCTTGCTTTTGTGGCACAATATGTGACTGCCTCCGACTGACCAATCCAGTTAACCAGACTGGAGATGTTGATGATATTTCCACTTGTCTTCCTCAGGTGTGGTAAAGCGTACTGTTGGAATGAAGAATTTCATGACTGATAGCATTTCGAATTAATACTTGCAAATGTTGTCAATTCTTTGGAATTTCTTTGATTTTTAAATTTCGAACTTTTAACTCATCAAAGAAGAACTTTTAGCAGAATTTAAATTCGTGTTAAAATTATCACTTTTGAAGTCAGAAAGTACGCCATGACGTTGATGCTAAAAAGTTCTCTGAACTCTTCGGATGAGAAGTGATCAATTGTTTTGTGGGGAGGATCTGAAGCAGGAATTACTAGTAAGTTATGATAATATATGTTAATTTTTTGTAATCAAACAAAGTTTTATTATCACGCTGATGCTACGTGGCATCATTAATAGGGAAAGTCATGGAAAAGCACTTGTATAATTGCCTTAGTTCATATTACCACGTTTGAAAATTTTTATATGCATAATAATATGTTCTATTTATATAAGAAAATAGTAATTTTTATTTAATGTTTTTATTAGTTGTTTATTTCGTGTCAGAAATAATGTCAACTTTGAAATTAGATGAGGGAATAAAGTTAGAAAGGCGTTTTTACGTAGGTGCAACGGTTTCAAATGGCGGTTCAAGGACGTCAAAGTTTTTTCAGCATTGGATAATAATAGATGGTGAATTAGTGATAAAAATAGTTTTTACAAAAGAAAATTTTTGAGACTCACGAACACCGGCATTGTTAATGAGACAATCGATTTTGCCAAACATTTTCAGTGTTTCGTTGATCAAATTCTGAAATCACAATTTAAAACACCACGAATACAATTAATTGTAAGCGTACGCACCCTCAAACGTTTGTCCAAATTTTGCTAAGGAACGAGATTATTCAATAAAACCCTACATAACTTGTCGTCAGACGATGAGATTTTATAACCGTAGGATAAAACTTTACAAATTTTTGTTGGACGGATCTACAAGGTCCTTATTTTGTTAGGTCTGAATATTTCAGGACCCCACCTACTTTTTGGCGAGCTTAAACACTCAGTGCATAAATCAAAAGAGGTAGAATTCAAAGTTGACAGGCCTTAAAAACTAACCTTTCAGCACTGAATGATCTCCACAAATTGGCAACAAATTAAAAAATTCACGCAGTTAAAGTACCACGTTGAAAGTCTATTATTTAAAAAACACGCACACAATTATTTTGTGCTTCGAGTAGAATAGAGGTTCCTAAGACCTTCATATTTAACTCGTTAATATTCAATTCATAAATTTTAAAATAATTAATATTCAACTCGTTAATATTCATCGAATTTACAATTGAACATTACCTCAGGTGATAACCTAATAATTTTTCAAAGTGAAAACAAATCAACCTTGATGTGTTCTTCCTTGTTGAGATCACAAAATACGTATGAGAAAGTCCCTGGTCCTTGTGACTCTAAGTTCTTCTCCATGGCCAGTCCTTTCTCCTCTGAAATTCATTGCTTCATTTTGAAGGAACACGGTTCACCGAATATTAATTGATTTGAAAACAAACCTTCGTTAGAACAGGCCACCACATTTGCTCCCTCTAGAACTGAAACAGGGTCAAATTATACTAACACGTAAAAAGCTAAAAACAGTTTAAATTCACTGTCAAGGTCGGAAAATATTCCAAACTCACCAAACTTGAGAGCAATTCCTTCACCGATTCCACTAGTGGCTCCTGTAACGATGACAACCTTGTCCTTGTACCTCAATTTTTGAATGTTCTCCAACATCTTATTCTCGAGATTCGTCAGGAAAGTATATTTTGTAAAACGAGCGAGGAAACACCGGGCTAACAAGTCCTCCAAATCAATCCAACACGGCTTTTAGGACCAAAGAACAACGTTTCACTCCTGCACGAAAAATGAGCTTTCAAAAGTTGGCCGCCTCTTTAAATGACGTCTCTCGTCTAATTGTGTGCTGTAGAACTAATGTTTGCTTGTAGACACATAACAACAATAACAATAATAACAATAATGACAATAATGCGTGTATTACATAATCAATTCTATTCAAAACAATCGAGATTGTAAAATTGAAGATAAATCAATAAACAATGAGAGCTTGGTGAAATATATAATTGTTTAAATGGTAATTTTATGAATGGCAATTTATCAGAGTTTCAAGTCAACTGCTGAGAAATTTGAAACCAGGCGAAACAACTTTGATTTTATGCTCCATTTAATCGGTCCAGTTCTTTTACGTGCGGGTAACACACACACACAAAAACACACACACACACACACACACACACACACACACACACACACACACACACACCCACACACACACACACACACACACACACACACACACACACACACACACACACACACACACACACACACACACACACACACACACACACACACACACACGTCAAGTTTGGGCNGTGACATTGTAACGGAAATTATTCAGCAGATGTAATGACTTTGTAATAATTAGATTCATTTTTAATGTTTTTATGACCAACCGACCAGTCAATCAATCAATCAATCAATCAATCAATCAATCAATCAATCAATCAATCAATCAATCAATCAATCAATCAATCAATATACCAAACAACCAACCGACTGACCAATTAATCAATCAACCAATATACCAACCAACCAACCAACCGACTGACCAATCAATCACTCAACCAATACACCAACCAACCAACCAACCGACTGACCAATCAATCAATCAATCAACCATTCAATCAATCAATCAATCAATCAACCAACCATCCACTAAGGCTAATCTTCCATACAACAACTTTTAATTCAGTTCTCTGGAATGTCTCCTAGCAGCAGGAGAAGAATTTTCCACAGGGGACAAAAACAGCATCCCCTCAAACATCAACCTCAAGCCACACCGAGGCGATGATCCGGTGAGTATAGGGGGCACGACCTTAGGGCTGAGGGCCTTCAGGGGGTTATTAGAAGATGGCCAGGGGCTAATAGAAGGGCATTTGCACTAAAAAAAATCTTTTCCATTCGCGAGGCCAAGACACAGCCGGAAAGCTAATCTCGCTAGACTAAGGACGGCGTCGGAAGGATGGAATGGATGGATGGATGGATGGATGGATGGATGGATGGATGGATTCATGGATGGATGGATGGATTCATGGATAGATGGATGGATGGATGGATTAGTGGGTGGATGGATTAATTAATTAATTAATTAATTAATATTAATGATTATTTCTTTTTACATTTTAAATTAATTAAACAATATTAATTAATTATTAATAATTATTGAATGGTAAACAATCGGACCGCACAGAAACATCTGATATCAGCTTAATCGAATGGAGCATCCGCTCTTCACACACACACACGTCAGACTGCACGGCAATACAACACATAATTCATTGGAATGCCTGTATTCACACGTATATATCTATAATCACACAACTATTGTTAATATTTTAAAATAATATTAGTGCGGAATTTATTACTCATTTACTTTTTATTATATTAAAGTAAATAAACCTTAAAGTGATTTTGTGACATATTTTATGAACGGAATGCGATTGACACAAAACACACGACAGCTTAGAAAGGCCTTGGTTGGTCGTGCACAAAAAATGACTTCGAAAAATTAATTTGATTAACATAAACTTAAATTAGCATAAATAAAAATTGAAGCCGTGAAAAGTCGTAACTTATGCTCAATTATTCACTTCCATCTTGGAAGATTTTGAAACTCAGAAACAAATTGAAAATTATGATCACCACAACGGAGTTAAATCCACCATGTGTTGAAAGTGTTGTTATGATTACAATGCCCTTCCTGAGATATTTACAGGTTTTTTTTCAGATAGTAATAGTTACAATAACCCTACCAACTTCCTTCGTACTGCACATGAATATAGTCCCTCATTTGTTAAGTCTACCTTCAAACTCTTTTCCATTCAATGCTATGGTCCAAGATTATATTCTACAATTCCATTATCAATAAAAGATCAATCTCTATCATATTGCATGGTTTTCTTTGAGTAGTTTAATATTTTCTATTTTGTTTACTTTTGTACATACGCCTACTTGTAACGTGTTAATGAGGGTCAGTCTGATAGCGGAAGGGTGCGTTTCCTTAAGGCTGACCCTTGAGTTATTTTTATTTGGTTTTTTTCTGTTGGTTTATTGTTGTGCTTGGTTAATAAATAAAATTGCTCAAAAAAATCATCATAGAAGTCCAAAAGAACACCTTTTTTTAAACAAAGTTTTAATTGAAAAAATAAAATATTATTTCAAAAATAAGGTATATGTATATTAAATAATGATGATGATGATGATGATGATGATGACGACGATGACGATGATGATGATGATGATGATGATGATGATGATAATAATAATAATAATAATAATAACTTGTTTTCAAACAAAAAAAAGTCCAAAACATTAAAATTATTTAAAACTAAAGATTTATTTTTAAATGAAATGTTTTGTGAAGGAATAGCTCGATAAGTTTGCAGAATTCCTCATCTTCGAAACATTTAATAATCCTTCTTCATTGGTATGTTAAAAAATAGGAGGGCAAAATCAAAGTTCTTGTCGCACATTGACGTGTTTTCCTTTCTTTTCAGAACTTTTTCTACCCTTGTGTCTTCATTAACGGTCTGAATAATAATTAATAATAATAATTTTAACACAAACATTGTAATCACATTTAATAACAGTATTAAATTGTATTTAACACATTAGTTCACATTTGTCAACAACATTAACCCCGAGCACACGATGGAAGGGAATGCGATGCTTGGGTCTGTCGTCGTTGTAATTCCTCGTATCCAACCATGTGGCTCTTTTCTCCACCTGCAAGTTTTTTAAAAACTTTTTGTTTGAGCGAAATATTTATTTATTTATTTGTATTTCCTCGGCCTTTCTAACTTTTATTACCGTGGAATTACATGTTCTTCCTCAAACTGAGAAGATGACTATCAATGAATTCATTGGTATTATGAAATTTGACACTACTCCAAATCTCTTCAGTCTTCAATTTTATGTGGTTACAACGTCTGACTTTGTTATTTTATATTATTTATCGCTTAAAATAATTTTACAATTTAAAGATTTCCAAACTTGAAATGAAATGAAATTATTATTTTTTGAAGTTAATGAAATTATTATTTTGTGACATTCCCAATTATAACTGATTCTGAAAGCAATATTACCTTCCTACATCTCCAATGACATTCTCAACAAGAAAAATCTTAAAACGTTCGCTGCTTTTCTATCCTCAAAATTCACCATAGGTCTCATTCAAAACTCATATTTCATAGCATTTCACATAAAATAGTTCTAAAACAAAAATTCAAATCTAAAATCATAAAAATTAAAATAAAATTGAAACAAAATGTTAATATTCGCGAAAGTGTAAAACTGTGAACTTTATGCCCTTGACTTGCATCTTCAAATATTGACCACAACCAGTAAAACAACGGACCCGAAGGGATTTAAATGGATTCAGAAAAAAAGAACTTCATATAAACCAAATAGAAATATAATGCTGAACATCCTAACCAACAAACTAATGCATAAAAGAATGAAGCCATTTTCCTCAATATTTGAGGCATTTCTCCGTTTGTGTAAAAGGGTCAACTCACCTCATTTTGTAAATTAATACCTTGCTAATTAAACTTCCTTTCATCATCGACTTATAAATGATGATGAGCTTTGATGTAAGTCTCAAATGAAATGAAATTACTAAGTCAATCTCATAAAAACCTTTCGTGGATAGGCAGACGACCAAAAGAGAATGAAAAACAAGATCACGTGACCCCCTTTCATATTATTTTTTTCACAGAAGCTTCGATATAATGAAATAAATTAACTTGTTCGAATGTTGAACCATACCTTTTAGCGCACTTTAAATAAGGCTGCTTTGTTCCTCTCACCTTCTTCATATCTCCCATTCCACTCAGACTTTCTTGTTTAGATGAAGATTGAAATAAATTGAATTAAAAAGTGCATCAAAGGAGTTGTGCTTCCAACTGTTATATTTATGATTATGGTTAATTTTTAAATTATGGTTCTTAAACAAATTATAAATTGATCACGTATTCTTTTATAAATATCGCAGACTCAATAGATTCTCTTTTTGCCTACTTCAAAGCCTATTCTTAGTGGTCAGTCAGAACTAGCAAAAGCTTAGCTATTTACATACTTAGTGAAAAAAAACCCCTCTTTGCCATGTTGTCAGGTTATATTGCCCAACGACAAGCCTATTCCCGATGTGATTCTTTGTTTTGAAATGGGCAATCTCAAACTTAAGTTTGTGAAGATATTGGTAAACATTACCTAACTGATACTAATGCAAGTTAATTTCTCAAAAATTTGGTAGGCCATCTAATACGTCATCCCTAACTGCTGAGTCCGAGCAACTGTTGCTGAGGCGTCTTAAAAGATAAGCCATTTCTCAAGCAGGAACAGAGTTCATTTGAAATTAAGCTTTCTCTCAAAGGAAATGTTAGATTAAATGCTGAATCTATAAAAAAAACATGAGATCAAACAAACCCTTCACTTAAGAACTTCTGGACAACCTAGAGAACAGCAACAGATCAACCAATCTTGTGTTGGTGTCATTTATGAAACGTTATCAATCGTCAAGGCAGACTTCCATTTAATAAAAAAATAAAGTTCATAAAAAACTTTTTTGAGGAGTTTTTAACATGAAACAAGAGATCAACAATGTCAAATGTTGGCATCCAAAATATTAAAGTCAAGCTTTCCAGCTCCCTTGAGAGTCTTTTTCTCGAGAATGTTCTCGGTCAATTTCCAAGGACCACTGAAAGATAATAAGGGATCCACAATAAAGTTGAGTAATTAATATTATTTAATAGATTAAAATTAATGAATATATATAAAAATAAATGAGAATAAATTAATTACTGTAAAACATTAACATAATTTGTATAAAATAAGAACATTCTATAAATAAGAAATAGTTGACGCGCAGTAGTGCTCAATGGATGGCGTTCCTGCATGCGGCGGTATTGGCAACAGTCGTTATGTCGTGTTCGCAACGCAACCGTTAAAACGTCAAGGCTGCCAGGGAGCCTTCTGGTTGGGGTGCTACATAAATGAAAGATTGACTAAAATGCCTTCACATCCCATTCAGACCATAAGGTACTCAAAATATCGGCTAAATACAAATATAAAATTTAAAATATATTTGCAAATCTTCAAATGGCTAAAATGAAATCTTATTATTATTATTAATTTAATTTTTCAATGCACCAACAATGTATGAACATTTAAAATCAGATAAAAACCAGGACGTTGCTATTCGGAAAACAACCAAAGAGGGCCTGGACGCAATCGACAGATCTCTTCTGCCAGGAAAATTTAAAGTATGGCTTTATCAGTTCGTGCTCCTCCCGAGACTCCTGCAGCCACTCACCATTTATGAAATTGGCCACCCTGCTGTGCAGTCTTTTGAAGGGAACATCGGTCGGATAGTAAGGCAATGGCTGGGGTTCTCCCAGGGCTATCCTCAGTCGCCCTCTATAGTCGGATTGCAAAGCTGAAACTGCCATTGAAATCTATAGTCGAGGAATACAAGTTTGGCAAGATCGTGACACAGCTAATGCTCGGCAACTTTGCGGACACCAGAATCCGAGAAGCCTAGCTTCTCGCTGAAGTCAGGAAGGAAGTTCGAGGCTCATCGTGATATCAAAATGACAGAGGAAGCCCTGGAGTTTGAGGAGATCAGAGGCCTCCAGTGTGACCGTCACGATGCTGGCTGGAATCATTATTAGAGATGGTTCAAGGCGAGCTCACCAGTTAGAGCCGCATTAGTAGTCCAGGAGTGGAGAGAGATTGAGAATGACAGAATTTCAAAAGCGGTCCAACAGTCTCTTGGGGATCATGAGATTCCACATGGGATGAGGCCGTGCAAAGATCTTTCACGTGGCAGGAGATCTAGGGCATGTCCTCAGATTGGCCTTTGTCATCCGGTCGGTCTGCGATGTTTTGCCTTCGCGTGACAACTTACGAGGGTGGGGTGTGACGAAAGACGCTGTACTCTGCGGAGAGACAAACCCTGCGTCATGTGGTGTCGGGGTGCAGATATGCTCTGGCTCAAGGTCGTTTCACATGGCGACACAACCATGTCCTGAAAGTTGTGACTGAAGCCATGAAAACAGCTTATACTAGCGCCAACGCACGGTAATCAGTCCAAATCATCTTGGTTATGCAACGGACTTTAATCAAGTAAATAAATAATGCGGGTGGTTGTTCTCGATGCGGTGCGATGTTAGTAGGGGCATCCGCCTGATCAGCGGATGCGACCAGTCCCCGGAGAACATCAGAGGTTTCAGAGCAGAAACGTTCGGCGAAGGGGCTACCTCTCTGAGGATCCTTGCTGGCGCTCTTCATAAAGAGTTTCAATTTCTTTTAACATATTAATTGTAATAAAAATATTATTAAATAGAAGTATGTTCAGAAAAATGAGATCTTCAAAAACGTCTACTTTATGATTCACTTCCTTCATGATGACGTCCGCCATCTCAACGAGCAATCTGCTGGTTACGTCACGAGTGCTGGTGTACATGAGGATTTCATTACTAAATTTAACAAATGAAGACAATTAACCATTGGAAATGAATTGCGGTAATTAATATGCATTTAATAATATTGTGACAATATATTCTCAGAAGTCGATAGCGAATGTCTGCTTAATTTAACATAATTGGCATCACCTGGTTAAAGAAAGATTTTCCACAAGTTTAGTGGCGTGGAGTGATGGAATGCTGTCATCATCCCCTCTGTAGGATTCTGGTTCTCCCTTGGGCTTAACGCTTGCTTTGTACTTGACCGACTTGACGAGCTGCTTGGGCTTTGCAGTGCCTTTTCCTTTCATAGACCTTATTGTTGGCATATTCATGCTTATCCTTGACTTGATGGTGGACTTTCGGTAATGATGGATGGGTTTGTGCATCGAGCTAATGGAGGGCAAATATCTATATACCAGAATGTTTGCCATTTTAGTTTCGAGACGTTCTTCCTCTTTGTGGTCGTGATCGATGTCACCAGAATTGTTTGTACTTAGTGAATCCTTCGAATAAATGTCTTGCAGCATGGTAATCTGTAATACAACTTTTTGTTTGCAGAAATCAAGAAAGTGTTAATTAACAAATAAAATTAAAACATTCTTGCCTCAGAAATTCCAGGAGCAACCATGACTCTCTCATCGTCCTCGTAGTTTCTCACCTTGAGAATAAGTGCCCAGCATAAGGTCTTCATGTAATCGTAACTGGTCGTTCCATCTCCTCTTCCGGTAAAGAGCATCAAAATTGAAATGTACGAACTGTGTCTTATCTTCCAAGCAAGTTCTATTCTATCGTCACTTGCTTTGAGAAGATGGTTAACATTTAAAAAAAAGAAAAAGCTCATAAAATTGCAAAACAAAGAAGTCTTCTTAGGTACCAGATTTGTTGAATCTGAGCAGAAGAAGGTCCATTAGACTGGAACATCTATTAGAAATCTTGGCCTTCTCATCTCCATGTTTACCCTCAACATCGAGAGGATGACGAGAGATGGGGCGATCTCCAACCATGGCCTGTTTACGGATGTAGCTTTTTGCTGTATCCCTGCACACTTCGAATATGATCTGCACGTATTTCAAGGCCACTTTCTGCGGCCAAGAAACCATTCCTGAAAGAAAATAATCGAATTAAATGTACAAAGTTGCTTTTTGAAAATGATGGAATTTCTTTATAGTTAAACCTCACGGAAAGAGTGACCATCGAAACCAAAAAACCTTAGGGGTCTAGAAAAATATCTTGTCAATGGACCTTCAGATCTTGTCAAGTTGTGATTCGGGATTGTCAAAAGGTAAATCGTGCGGCATCGGTCGCTTTAACTATTATTAATAGATACAGTTACTGTGCTTATCATATATCTCGTGACAGTATGTATCCTCTGACTATGAACATATGAAAATATCAATAACTCCGATTGGATCATTGATTCAGTCGCTTGACAGGATTATAAAATTTAGATCAAAGAGGCATTTAAAAATATTGTATTTTAAACAAATTTAAACCAGCCCACCTTTAATATCCTCTGAACCACTCGCCAAGAGCTGGAGCATGAGAAGAGCGTATATGTTGTCCTTGGCAGCATCTCCAACAATATCTAATGCTAACGTCTGATCGATCCTTAGCCGGACATCGCAAACATTTATCAGTAAATAATGTCATGTTTAATTAAATTGTAGAATTAAGTAGTTTAAGTAACTCTCCCTAAAATGAAAAGTAGAAGCCATAAATCATCCAATGTTCTAAAATGACAGCATAAGTGACAGAAGCTCTTGTGAGCGGCTAAGATTTGAACTCCTAACAGAGCTGCATCAAAGCGAAAGCCTTGGCCACTCGACTAATGGCGCCAATGTCTTCAGCAGGTAATATTAAATATTACCAAATATCATGCTTCATATGTTTACAGAGCTTTATCGACTGTTCGATGATGCTTTCACAAGACGGCAAAGCTTCAACTCGGCAATCCTGCCATATTTGGAGGGCCAGCCACACACATCCTGAGAAAACATCGACACTGCTGGAACGTCTTTTAGTATTCAAGCGATGAATTACGATGCCCACGGACAAGCGAGAGTCGGGACTAATTTTTAGCAAGGACTGAAAACCAAATTGTGGATATTAAGTTAAATTCCATTGCACATAGTAAGCACACTTTTGACACTTTATTGAACCAACAAATTGGAAGTCACTAGTTTAGTCATAAAATATGAAAATAATAAAGTTCTTACGCCTTCAGGGCTGTATTTGATTATGTGATTGCAGACGGCACATATGTATCCATGGAACCATTCAAGACTTGATAAGCTTTTGTAAAAAACCTGAGCAGAGTGGAAATCTGAAAAGAGGTATCTAAAGCTCTTTATCACTTCTTACTACTTCGTTAATGATGTCATTTTATTTTAAATTCCAAGAAGTCAGTCTTCAAATCAAACAAAATATATCTGCCTCATCGAAATTCATTGAAAAATATAAAAACATTCAAACAGAATTCAAATTGAATCACCCATAAAAATACCACATTTAATTAAATAAAGCCATCTTAGACATCAATACGAACTTCTTAGGTACACAGAAAGTCTGGCCTCGGCCTCGTTCTGGTTAATATCCCCTAAGTAAAGATGGACAAGGAGTCTCTTAAAGATCAGATATCCGAGATAATAAAGACCGATTTCAAATTTGCTTATTTTCGTATCCATGAGAACTTCAGTTTGTATAATGTAAAGAACACTCGAGGCTGCATAGAGAAGAGCAGAAACGTGGGCTGGGTGAAAGTCAGAGCTGTACATGGTGGAAATCAAAGTCTCCAACGCAACTGAAATAATGAATATTCAATTCAATTCATGCATATTCATGCCATAAGGTCTCCTTATCAACATGACTTCATCGGACCAATGTTCAAGCTTTATTATTATTTGCAAATCAATTCGTAATTCGATTCATCACCAGAGAGTGGGGTCCATAAACTTTAAATAACGAACATGAACATTATTAAAAGTTCCGTTGTTGTCAGACCTATTTGAAGATTGCCCTTGCACAGAAGTATTCCGCACAAATTTGACCACACCAAAGAATTTCTTTTAAGCTCAGATGCAGTATCTTCTGGAGGAACATATTTCTGACAGATGAAAATTTAAACAAAAACCGTTTAGAAATTGTGTATTTTTAAATATTTTATTTATTTCACAACAAACCTTCAAGTACGCGATGTGACTGTCTACATTTCATTTCGTTTTAAACTTATTCAGAATTTACAATATATTTTCTAGTTTTATAGCATTTAAACTGCACACATTTCACCTTTATTAAGCTGATCAAATTGAGCATAAGAAAATCAAATTTTGACTTTTCTATTCCTTGAGTACTTTTATTGTATTCGTCAATAAATTCACCAGTTATCAAAAATTGGCTGAAACTGTTATAAGCAAAAATTAGTGCTACTTAAAGTCATGCCTTCAAAATTATGTGATTAGTTGGAATGATTACTAAAATAACCTATTACTTTATCTAATTTAATCTCTGGAGTGTGATAATAATCCATCTTTAATAGCGTGAAATATTAATAGTTGTACATCAGCTTCAATAATTTAAGCAACAATAGTTATTGAAACCCACTTCTTGTGCAATTGTTCTAATTGCGGAGAATGTAGAGCTTGCAATGTTTTAAAATTAAACTGATCAGAATGTTTCTGACCTGCAAAAATATCCGCGAATGATGCTAAATGTGACATTTTTCCAAAAATAACGAGCACAAGTGAAAATTTGTATCGCTTTTATAACTTCGACCTCCTCATAGCAACATGCGTTTTCGTCAGCTCCAATGATTAAACGGTGTTGTTACGATTTCCATATAAGCGTATTTATTTGTTGAAATCGTGCAAGATAAAATAAAATAAAAAAATATATTTTAATCATTAACAAACTAATTTTAAAATAATCTAAAATTAAAACAAAAGAAAATAATACAATGAAACTTTGCAATAATATTGGAATAGATTTAGAAAGAAACGATTAAGAAAGGAGACAAATTACAGATTCAATATTGCAAATAATATACCACATTTAAAATTAAATCCACAAACTTCCGCAGAAATATTTCTAAAACCTCAGCTTTATGGTGCCTGTGAAATACACGTCAATTTCAACTTTTTCCCCTTCTGCTCCCAACGGACAGCCCTGGTTTAGTATTGCGATCAGTTTGTCAGTGGTAGAACTTGCGTCATTAAGACTAAACCATTTAACCGTTAATCAATTAAAATCGAATAGTTGAAATTTAAAATTTAATAATATTCCAATGCGAAAAAACCATCGAAAGTTTTAATTTTCATCAAGTCGCTAGGGGCAGGAGCAACAGCACCTTAAAGGAATTTACCTGAAGTTGCAACAACAATAAGCATTATTTGAAACTTTAAGTGTATTTATTAAGACTCAAATAAAATCACAAAGCTTGTGTATTTACTTTCTTTCTTTGGAACGTATCGGTGCTAAAAGCTATTTATAAAATATTATTTTCCGTGTAACCATTTGGAAAACATTTGAGACACTATTCAACAGGTTTTTGAGTTTTAGAGATATTTATTTACTTGTAATAAAAACATATCAAAGAGCCAGCATTAATTAATCAAAGTAATTATAACTTGATTAAGTAATTATAAGTTGATTCTTCATCATGGTTTCTCATAGCTTAATGTCAATTTTTGATATTTTGTGCTCGATTTGAAAGCTTAAGTTTCTTTGAAAGTATTGTAAGGCTTATGCTAACTGTAATGTAACTACGTTTTTTTTTTATCATAAGCAGATACTTATTCAGAATTTACAATATATTTCCTAGTTTTATAGCATTTAAACTATGATGAGGGTCCAAATCATCTCAGTTATGCAAGGAACTTCAATAAAATAAACAAACATAATTGGATGAGGTGTTAGTTATCGTTGCTGTTTCGCTTAATATAATAATAATTATAATAATAATAATTATATCATTATATTTCAACTAAAGCAAATGTCATAACTAGCATAAAAATCAGAATATCATAACATTATGTTTTAAATCAATGTTCTTGGAATAATAAAAATCATTTAAAATTATTTCAATGTGAATTGTTCCCCACTTGTCAACGATATTATTGATATAATCTACGAATAATTAGTAAGACATTAACTATTTGTTAACTGATTTGATCATAATCATCATCAATGTAATCACTAGGGGTCAGTGAGTGGGATTCAGGGGCGGGTCATTTTAAAAGTCGTCTGCTGGGAGCCAATTAAGAAATGTTTGTGACACGGTGATGGTAAACTTCTCTCAATTGTTTCATGAGCACCATGATAATCAAGTTGGAATTATATTGTAATTACCAGTTAACAGGTACTGGATTTGAAAATTATAATAAACATTTTAATTGTTTTTCTTAAGTAGTGGGAGTAATATTATTAATAATAGTAGCAAGCAAGTCCACAACTACTACAACTTACATGATTAATTAATAGCTTGTGCTAATATTAGCTGATAATTGTAATAATTTAATATTTATTATACTTATTATTAATTATCATTGAGTTGAATAATGTAATTAACTTATAATCACGACAGTGCTATTTCATGAAGTCCACTTCCGAACTAACGCATTAAGGAAGTCTGAGTAGTGTGTGTGTAACAATGCATTACGTAATCATCAGTTTCAAACAGGTGTCATCAATATTTACATCATTAGAAATATTATATTATAGGTTGACAGTAC
Source organism: Hirudo medicinalis (assembly GCA_011800805.1). Lineage (NCBI taxonomy): Eukaryota > Metazoa > Annelida > Clitellata > Hirudinida > Hirudinidae > Hirudo > Hirudo medicinalis. Next base: position 191,574 of record MPNW01000003.1, read on the forward strand.
TAATAATGACGTACAATGTAAATATATGCCTGGCGTGGTGATGATGACGATGTCGAGCGGTTCCATGTTTGAAGGAGCGAATTTCAAGGTTCATTAAATTAGTGGCAGTCACGCATGCTGGACAACCCCAATCCATGTCACATTTTCAAGGTCACAAAGTATCAGTTACGTGACCTTTCTTAACCCCTTTCTCCACATTTTTAGCAGCTAAAAGTTATTACAATCTGCTGACTTGTAATAAGATAAAATTATTGTGATAATTTATTATTATGATCCATAATCATCACCACCACCATCTCTTTCACCTAAAAACTGCTGGAAATATTTCTTCAATTCTGCCGACTTATCGGCATCTCGGGCTTGTTTGTTTAACGTGTTCCCATGACAACCGGGTCACAACTCATGACCTCTGCGAGGTTGTGACGTCACGACTTACAAGAAAAAACAAATAAGTGACCGGTGGAAAGTTGTCGGCACTTTGTCGGAACATCTCGGAATGAAATACGAAGGTGGTTGGAAATGATGGAAACAATTCACGCTTCGCTGAGCAGGCAACACATGTTCTCTTCCACGCTTCTGTGACTTCCATGGATATTTGGCGATCGTATGCTAATCACTCATATGCTAATGCTGATTACTCAGTGGGAGACAATGTTCGATCCATTTGAAAGATGACGCAACAACCTCTGCTGATAAGTCAATCGCGAATTTCAATTTTCTATTCCTTCGTATACTTCTGATCAAGTTTAATCGTTTATCCATCCAAAATACCATCCATCTATTTTGTCGCCTACCCACCCATCCATTCTTCCCTCCATTAGTTATTGGATCGAGATAAAACTCGTACTCACCTGCAACAGCAACTGTTGATGATGGTTTCAATGAAGCATCAGGTGCACCATTAAATGTACGTCCGATGCACTGGAAGCATTAAACATCCTGATGGACTCTGACGAGCACCAGCAGCTGCTTTCCACTGGATATGCATCCACTCTGTGTCATTTCAGCCACCCATGCATTCTCCATCTCATCCTTCACGATCAAGACATCCACAGAAGATGATTTGAAATTCTACGACTGGTATCAATTGCGAGATGTTCCAGAATATTTCAGAGTCTTCACCAATTTGATTCTCATTTGAATTACGGGATGCAATCCAACTTAGTACCAAATTGGTAAAAATCCGTGCAAATACGTGCATCTTAAGAAGAACGTAAGAGTATTATTACGAGGATGTGATGTTTTCAGCATGGTGGTACTCGGCGTGGTCAATTCTCCCAGCACTGTTAAGCACTCACTTCCCAAACACTTCTCGTAGCATGTTCTTCGTCTCGTGTCAGCATCTTCCACTCACAGTTGTTTTCTGTCATCATCAATGTCCACGCAATTAAGTTATTTTGCAACTCAGTAAGATGACATCCCAATAAGTGCCCATTAACTCCTCATCACCTTCCTTCGAACTGCCCAAATGTCCGTCATTTGGAAGGCTATGCGTTCATTGGCCCATTTAATTTTAGCGACCAATAGCAAGCAAGAGACAAAGAGTAGGCGGGTGCAGAGGAAGGGGCCACGTTGATTGGAGGAAAGGCAATAAAATAAAAGAAGCCACAACAGGCACTTTGTATGATTACGCAAGTCAAAACAGTTGGAGTGAGGGATGGTGCTGTTGGTGAGTTTCCACTCAGGAACTTCCAGTACGTTGTGGTTTGTGAACCTGACTTCATTGTAGGAAAATCAGCTATGTTGACGAACATTTGCATGGACCAAGAAACTTTCAACAACTTCGTTCAGCGGGAGAAAGCAGCTTCCGAAGTAATGCTCGAATCTCCGACGGCCATGCAATCAGGTGAGCGAGTTTTTCCGCGTATCTGTTGAACTGATGCTCATTTATTTATTCACCATGCGGAAAACTGGAGAGAGTTCTTTCCTCTAATCGGATGTTGTTGCGAATCCTTTTGTTGTGCCTTCCAGCGACATCCGAGACTCGATTCGATGGAACTTCCCTGGTAAGGAAGAGGTCTCCTTCCAAACTTCGATGTGTCGGTACTTCTCAAACGAGTGCAACTTCTTATAAACATAAACACAAACACAAACACTTCGTTACTTTATTCCATGCATTTGTCCATCATTCAGTCCAGTAAGGGAATTAATTGAATGGAGATGGAATTTTCATTTCTTTCTAATAATTTTTTTTAAAGAATTGTTCATTTCTCACTGCGTTCATCAACTAGTTCTTAAAGTTGGTGTCGAGCGATGTCCCAAAACCTTGCAGCGGAAGAATGCAGCTCAGTAGCAGTAGTATTTTATTAAAAGGAAGTACACATCCCCTCATAATTTACTTAAATAGTGCCGCTTATATTGAACATTACGTGCTTAATCATTGTTGGATCTTATGAAGTTGTAACTTGTTATAAATTTCAATCCAAAATTGTATAACTCTTTATAACTCTAAAATAAAATACATTGCTTAAATCAAATACTTCAAATTATTACCTCTTGAGAGATTTTCGAAGTTAAAGAGAGAAATTAAAAGCTAAAAGTGGACCAATTAGTGGCTTTTAAATCGGAATCAAAGATGGGTGGAGGTGGTTTAATCTGAAAATTAGAGCCCCAACGCCAGCCAATGAGTGCCTGAGGCTACGATCACGTGGTTGTACGCCGCATGTGTCGTGTTTTGAAGGGCTGTGAGTAATGACCTCAACTAACTCCATAAGTTGCTAAATTATAACATTTTAAAGCATATTTACATCCGATTGATAAATTATAAAAACTAAATAATTTCATTTATTACAATATTTGAAATCATATTATATACGTTCACGCATGAGTTAATATAGTGACATATTTCATTATTCATATAAATAATGATGATGGCGACGACGACGATGATGATGATAACATAATCACGATCATTTTTTACTGCCTCCAACAAATTTGTTTGGATGTATTTCAAATATTTCCAAATATTCCATTTGTAGGCGCGTTATGACATTTAAACTGACGTTTAATATCAAATTGAAAAACTGTAATAATATTCAATGAAAAGATAATTTATAGAAATCAATACAATTATTTATTATTCATGTTTATGTGTTAACATTTCAAGAAACATTTCAAATAACTGATTAGGTGTTACTCACATTCTAATCGCTTAAAATGAAAAACTATAATGTAAGGTCTTTTAAGACAACTTTCACAGGTTTAAATTGATTAGATAAATTACTTATATAAGAATATTGTTATCATTATCATTATTATCAATATTATTATTTATCATTATTATTATTATTTATTATTAATATTATCTATTACGGAATAATAATTTTAAATATTTTTGAAATCAAATTTGACTGAAGGAAGTTTTAGAATTGGATCTTGTCTGAAATCTTAAATGTTAAATATCTCTGAATCACGTGCATCTCAATGGAGTATTATTGACTGCAATCATCTCAAAATACACCGATGATGACGATGAACCTGTTGGCGCTGCTCATCAATTTTCTTCGACATGTTTCATTCCACTAATTCTCCATCCATCCATCCATCCATCCATCCATCCATCCATCCATCCATCCATCCATCCATCCATCCATCTAGCTATCCATGTATTTACAATTTCAGCCTTTGAAACTAATTTTAGATATTCAATGGGCCAAGGAGAGAGAATTGAAAATGCACAGGACAACTCAGTCCGAATTCAAGGTGAACTCCCAATTTGACAGAGGTCATCAACCTCTCGTCAATTCCATCAACTTCTTTCTTCCATTGGAAGGAAACACGACCTACTCTTTATCCCATCAATACAACAACTCAAATAAAAATGTGTACCCACCCGGCCAACCATCCCCTTACTTGTTCCAAAGCTCTCATCACACGATTTGTCCACCACTCTGGTCCCTATTCAACCTGTACACCAATTGGTGTTCCAATAGACACCTGGAGGAGTTTCAGTGGAGGAAGGAAAAGCATTTCAAAAACTTCGGAGAATCCTCTGAAAGTTTTTATTCGGGAACTCAGGAATGCCAGGATGAATCGGTTTCTAGCTCCGATCATACTAATCGTAAACCTCGCTTAGGAAAATCTGTTACCCATCATGGCGATTGTAAGCAGATTGAAACAAAAACAAAAGTTTTTGACGATGACCACCGCAAGTCCTCTTCCCACAGCGTGTGGAATCGTGAGGGCTTTCCAGACATCAGAAACGAATCACAGAGGAAAGAAGAAGGAAGGAAAGAGAAAGCAAAACCCGTTAACTGGATGCTACCAGACGAGGAAAAAGATGTTAAAGACAGACAGGCTGAGAAGTCCTCGAATCCACTCGCATCACAAGCGATTTTCAACTCTGCGCCCTTCGTCTTCACGACACCCATCAGCTCGTCCTTTCGTTCTGAGTCGGACTTTGACTCCATATCAAAGAGTTTGTTGTTTCAATTTCCTCGAAACCCGTTCACACATCATCCGATGATGAATCATTCCTATTCATCATCCATCTCTGGTGCCAAAGTATCTACATCTTTGTTTGGTTCCCCATCCATAAGATCTGATTTTCCTAATTGTTTCCTCCCCCCAACAGACGAACAGCTGAACAGATCCACAAAGGATGTCACAAATTCCTGCTCGAGCAGCGAATCGACCCGTGACGAGTACGTTGATTCGAGTCACCGACAAAAGCTCAAATCGAATTCAGTCAAAGTGGAACCACCGCCGAGATTTCAGTGTGATGCCTGCCAAAAGATCTACTCCACCTTCAACGGACTCACAAAGCACAAAGAGTTCCACTGCTCGTCTTATGTGAAGAAGCAGTTTCTGTGCCCTCACTGCGAATGCAAGTCCTATGCCAGTCTAGGAGCCCTTAAGATGCACATTCGTACCCATACGCTTCCATGCAAGTGCAAGCTCTGTGGCAAGGCCTTTTCTCGACCTTGGTTGCTTCAAGGTCATCTTCGTACTCACACCGGAGAAAGACCCTTCGAGTGCAGCCACTGTTCCAGAGCTTTTGCAGACAGGAGTAATTTGAGGGCTCATTTGCAAACCCATTGCGAAGTCAAGAGGTACAACTGCCAGACTTGCCAGAAATCTTTTTCTAGGATGTCTCTGCTCATAAAGCACAGGGAGAGTCAGTCGTGTTCATTGTGAAGATGATTGAGTGAAGTTGGATGTGTTGAAACAAATTTAAGATGGACATGCTTTCATCCACGTATTCATCATAATAGCTATTTAACGGCCGGAATTTCCGCCATGTTTGAAGTTGGTATTTTCAGTGCTTGACGTGGTAGTGCTATTTGCCTGAGTGAGGTTGTTGATTAAATGGATTCCAATAAAACCATTAAATCTTGTTTATTTAATGAGGTTGAAAGTTTAACGATCGCATATCTATGATTTCTATGAGGAAATGATGAGTGTCGGAAAAATTAAACTCCGTATTTTGCTTGTGAAACTTAAAAATGAAAAATAGACCAAGCTGCAGTTAGGATTATCGTTAAAGTTTGTCAAAATCCGGAAGTAGATGATTTTAATGCTCCAAAGAAAGTTACTATTTTTGTTAAATGGTTTTTTCTGATCAAATCTCTTCAAATCATAACTTATTTGAATTTGAAAACTTATTTAAAGGAGTTTTCTCATATCAATGGGTTGCTGGCAAACGTTTTAATTCTGCTCATATTCTGAAATCGCTTTCAAGGCTGAAAAGCCTACTTTTTCCCCCGAAAACTATTTCATTTATTCGGAAATAGTAATTTTCTTTGAGTCTTTCTTTTAATTAAAATATACCAAGCACTGCAGCAATTTACAATATTACTTGCTAAAAATTCACACTTGTAAACTCTTAGCCCCGGGATTTTTTTCTCAGACTTTCAGAAATAACTCGAAGAGAGATAAAGTGAAAGAGAGCGGGTAGAAGAGTTGTGTATTTGTTTTATTTGCGATGGAAGAACAGGTGATCTCACGGTTTCCTGCTACGTCATCAGCACCTGATTGCTTTGAAATCCATGGCGTGAGAATAAAGTGCCTTGTTACTTCGTGATGCAAAGAAAGGCTCAGAAAGCTAATCTGGTAAAGCTGCTGCTCGTCAAAAGAAAGATAGGATCAATAAGCTATGAATTAATCGCTAACTTGCTATTTAATTCCTGGTGATATTTTCATACTTGTTAAGGATGTTTGGACGAATCGGACAGCAGAGCTTTTTATAGGCATACATTTCCTCGAGGGACGTGACTTAATGAATGAGGTATCAGCGAGAGTAAAAAGAAATATGGCTCACTTATTTCTACCAGACTATCCCGATATAGACCGCTCCGCCTTTGTTTTCAAAAGAGGCCGACAAAAAGGCCCGATCAAACGAGCCGATGGCTACAGATGCACAAAAATGCAACACGTTTGAATCGCTTGTAAGGGACGACCTTCGTCGCAGAGGGATATATTCCAACTACGCCGATGATGGATGAACCCGAACCATTCATCCCCCCTACACCTGGCCCCATCAACTTCTTCAGCCGCTCATAGATCTTAATTTGTTTCCCCAAAAACACTTCACGATCTCTAAATTACCGAAAAGATCAACAATCATCTTTCGTGTAGGACAAGCGAGATGAAAGAGTATTTCTTTCCCAAGCCTAGGAGGGGCGGGTCGAGACAAACATGAATGATTTATGGACGAACAAACCACGCCGGATTATTTGGTCCTGCATCGACAACCCGATATTTCGGACCTGTCAGGAAAACATCATAAATCCAACAGGCTCGCCATATTCAGGCGCAGGTCTAGTAAACAACCAGATGCATGATGTAGAGCTACTCTCCTCATCATTCAACATACGATTGTCTCGAAAGCCTCTTCCTTCTTAAGGATGGATGTCGGAAAACAAAGCATTTAAATTCCACCCGTCACAAATTCCACAAACTGTTCTTAGAGTCGTAAAAAATTGAGACAAAATTTATGGTTTGTTGTAAAAATAAGAAATATTATTCGTTCTTGCAGCCTGGAATTCCTACTAAGAGTGAATTTGACAAATGGATCACAATGTGGCACTCAAGAGTGGCCAAGAGTGACTTTGTTCAAAGAGTGGCCTCAGAATTCATATATGCTCCTAAAATCACTAGAAACAACACCTGGAATGCAACATGCAGCTAAGCCACATCCAAAATTGTTGCATTCCTTGCCTTAAAAAGCAGATCCCAGCATACAATCAACATGATGAGATATGAGGTGCAAACAACATTTGTCTAAATGGATTTGAATAAACAAAGAACCAATTTGAAAAAAACATCAAAATCATGTCACGACACAAAATACAATCTGTCCGAATCAAACCTACGAGTACAATGTACTTAGTCACAAGCACCGATCTGCTCAAGAGCGAGAAACTGCCCCAGAGGATTGAGAAGAGGGATACGAAGATGAAGACGGCTCTTCGTCGATGGTTATAGGTCCCATGTTCTGCAAATTTGCTATCCTCTGCCTCATGATATTTGCCTGTTGAAGTCTCATAAGTCTCTCCCTCTCCCTTTGCTGATTAACCAAATGAGGTCTTGAATAAGCATTAAATAATAATTGATGGTTTAAAATGTTCAACATGCCTGGTGCTGCATGTAGCTCTGTTGTTGACTCATCTGGAGATGCATGAAGTATTTTGCCTTCTCATTCAGCTGCTCTTGAGTTATTCCAGGATTCTGAAAAATTCCAACAAATTAATTCATTTGCTTGAAACCCAGCTCAGCAAAACATATGTCCCTCAAACCTGAAGGTAAAGAGCCTGAATGAACTTCTGAACTTCGGCAAAGTAGTTGTTTGCAAACATGTCCCCTTGCTGGCCCATTAAGTCTATTGAATGAAGTGATTTAAATTTAATTAAGTATATCAAAATTATATCAAAATCTTTCAAAATTAATTACACAACTAATCAAACATTATTTTGTTGTGTAAATGAAAATGGCCTCTCACTTGGAGCAAAGGTGTTATTGTGTCTGAACAAAAGTCCTTTTTTCTCCAATTCATATTCCTCCCATGCAGCTTTCCTCTCTTCTTCAGTCAGTTCCTCCTCAGGCCTGTTTTCCAACAGGGAGTCATGTTCGTGGTACTGCACGATCCACTTGTCATGGTCTTTCAGCAACTCTGCCAACAGCTATCCTATTAAGTATTAGTTATTTTCATGAACATCAAGTTGTAAATAAGGGCTTGGAACTGAATATAAGCAACTAACACTTGGTAACTTGGGAGTCGGTTGCTTATTTTCAGGGTCAAGTACATTTGGCTTGAAGTTGTACAGTTCCCTTAGGTCAGCTGAAGTAAAATGTCTTTCAATCTGATGTTCATCAATTACTCTTTGTGCCAAAGACTGCTTTAGAACCTGTCTCTCATAAATTTTTTCTTCCATTGTACCCTACAATAGCAAAATCCCTGTAATAGTTGCTTCCAAGAATTTGTGATATTATACAATTTCATACCTGGGCTAGGAATCTATAAACATACACTGGTTTTGTTTGTCCAAATCTATAAACTCTGAATATGGATTGGACATCATGAGTAGGGTTCCACGAAGCATCAAAGATAATAACTCGATTCGCTGCAACCAGGTTGATACCCAGGGAACCAGCCTTCGTCGAGATAAGAAAGAGTCGAACCCTGGAACAAAAAGTATTAGAAGTATTAAAGATGTCAATAAAATTTCATTAGAAGTACTAGACATTCATTGTTTCATTAAAAAATATGATGGCAATGAACCAACTTTTGATTGGTTTCATCATTAAACATTTCAGTCCAATCCTTTCTGTTCTGAGCACTGGTTGAGCCATCCATTCTGATGTAATCAACACCTTTATACCATCCTGTGTACCTCCCAACTGAGAAATCAATACAAATTCGTAACAAATAATAGTTAAATAGAATGGTCAATTAGAGTTGAAAATGAAATTAGATGTACTGCTGTGCGAGCTAGAACAAATATTGCATGAAGTTGTAAGACTGACAGGTTTACAACATGCAGCATATTTTTGAAAATGGCCTTAAGCCATCCATTCCAACTTAAATAAATATCATAAAAGACTATAATATCAAAAGCACAATATCAATATAAATACAAGTGGCCCAACACATTTTTCAACAAATGCACATTATGCAGAGACAAAAACCCCCACATGCTGCCACAAATTATCATATGCTGTTGTAATTATGCCTTTTTCCATGGATGCTTCACATGGAATCACAATAAGGTCCTGTTGGTTGTGATAAAAGCTACAAGGACTGCTTGTTCCGGGGCCAATATTCGAGAAATGGTTCAACAGAGAGGAATCTATGTCCTTCAAGGCAAGGAACAGTTGAAACAATCTCATCAAGAACACCAATGATTGGGAAGTGGTGGCTGACATTGAGGCAAGGAGGCTATCCCCAGGTGCTTGCAGAAAATGTCATGGCACCAGATGCCATGCTGTTCTCCACTGCAGTAGAACCATTCATCCTGGAAGAGCTGATGTTGCCCTGGCAGTACAGAATGGGGCAACAAGCCCTAAAGAGGACAAATATTTTGTTCTGACATTGGATCTCCAACAAAAAGGACATAAAGCATGATTCTTTGGTGGGTGCAAGGGCACTGGTCAGCAAATCTACCTTCATTCACGGGAGATTGGTCAGCAAAGCCAGATCAAAATGTATGGCAGACATGCCGCATTGGCTCATTGCTCACTATGAGTATAAAACCAGCTGAAGGCATTTTGCGATCGACATCAGGAGTCAACAAGTCACCTGAATACAACAGCCAATAGTGTGGCCCCATCATACAACCAATAGGAAGGCTTCAAGTGAGGTCTCCTCTCAGGTTGGTGAGAATGACGGCTATGTAAACCACTTGTTCATGATCAGTTGGTTGTTCTCATGCAGTTTCCTTAAAGCGTGACGTCTTGGAGAAGATGACACAAGGTATAGGTGAGGTAAGGTGGACAGCAGTTTTAAACCATTTGCAAATGGATATGAAAAGCAAAAGAATCAGAAAATGCCAACAGGAGCAACCATCTGATCAGCAGGTGTGGCATAAGAAGTTTCATGAGCTGAAACAAAAACAAATTCACAAAAGGGAATACCTCTCCAAGGATCCCTGCCCATGATCAAGTCAAGTTTCAGTTCCATTCTTACAACATTCCAACACATTTTGCAAGAATATAGAAATACCTTTTTCTTGGGGTCTTCATCCCATTGGAGAAGAAACTTTTCAATAAGATCAAGGGACAGTAGGGACTGACTAAAGAGCAGCCTTCAAATAAAAAACAAATGCATGAGATGTTAATTTCTATCTGCCTGACCCAATATCAGAATGCCAGCCAAAGAGAACCAACACTTTATCTCCAATTGATTCTGACAACTTGAGGATCTCAGAAAGTAAAATGAGTTTTCCACTGATATGAGTATCATACTCATCTTCCATCTTAAGGTAATCTGCCCACCACTCGCTCGAAACTCTGTCCTCCTTATCGACTTCATCAACCTCTTCAGGTACTTCTTTCTCAACTGGTTCTGCAGAGTTATGGATGAAATAATTAGATAATTAAAGTTAAGTTGATAATGTTATCAATGACGATACCATCTCCTCCTCTACGGCTTTTAGACTTCCATCCTTTGACCACCTCCTTATTGTCTTCCTTTTCCTCATTTTCCTCCTCGTCCATACTTCCTGAAAACTTTGCCTTTTTCTTTCGCTTCTTAGCAGGAGGTTCAGAACCTTTGTTGCTGGAGATTGAATAATAACACATGTTCGAAAGTTATTGTCTCCAAAGGGCTAAAAAAATCATACTTCTCTGTAGAGTTCCTGGTTTTCCTTCTTGGCCTCCAGTCATCCTCAGACTCTGATCCAGCTTCTAGGGCACTTTCCTCAGAGTCGAAAATGATTCTTCATTTGAGTCATCAATGAATGAATCATTATCATCCTTATACAATCTCTGAATAAAGGAAACTCGATGAAAAGTAAATTAATAAAATCTCTCAAAATGGAATCCACGAACAAACCCTGCATTCCTGTCTTATTTCATCTAGTTTCAGGACCCAGGGGTGGGTCCAGATTTTCATGAGATTCTGATAATCGGTGAAGATGCGGGAGCCTCTGATGGGTCCGCTGATGGCATCACCAGATGCACTCCTCTGCAAGTATGCCTGGTACAACTCAACTTGGACTTTCGAAAGACGAATGGAGATGACAAATTCATACTTCGGAAGCAAATACTTTGTCAGCGCAGAATAGTCCCTTCTCTGTTAAAAAACCACAAGTGGATTAGCAGGTGGCAACTATTACTATGAACTATCACATAATATATATAAATATGTCAAAATCACAATACGTGGTTAACACCTGCACACATCCATTTAGGGTTTCATGAAGAACATGCGCACGATTCTTCATGATCTTAACATCACGAGGGGTAGAGTCTGAGCACTGGCCATTTGTTATGGGATTTACAAATCTATTCAAGAATTCTCTTCGTGTTCCCAAAAGATTTGGCTTTACAAAATTCACCATGCAGTGATCTGAAAAACAAATCAGTTAGTATTTTTGTTTATGTAGGTTAAACGTTCATTAAAATGCTAACATTCGACGAGGTTATTCTGAAGTGGTGTTCCTGTAAGGACAATTCTTCTCCTGGTCTTGAGTTTATTACAGGCCTTTGACAGTCCTGTATTGTCATTCTTCAAAACATGTCCCTCATCACACACCACAATGTCAGGTCCTAAAAAATAAAATGATTACTTTCATAGTGCCTATCACAAAACAATCAGTATTCTCAAACTTGTTCCAGAATAGAATATCAAATGATGATTACCTGGATCTAGAAGGCCCTCTGTGATGATTACTTTTTGTTTTTTATTTTTGACTCTGGTCAGCTGTGAGAGGGTCCTAAACATGTCATAACCCATTATGAGCACACCACCTCCATCCTGCCAATTCTTAATGACTTCACTCCTGCTCCAATTATCCTTTACTGTTGACATTTCATAAACCTGAAAGTAGAACAATCACAAACTGAATGTAATATATGAAAATCATAAACTTCAGAAACATGAGGTTGTAAAGTTGTGAATGAAGAAGAGATGGACATCAAGGATTTTGATGTCACTCACATCAAGAGGTTGGGCCCCTTTGAGCCATCTCTCAAACTCAGAGTCCCAGTTGAGAATCGTGTTTAATGGTGTCAGAACCAAGCAGGTTTTCAAATTTGTTAACTTTCTGAATCGAATTACAGTATGCACAAAGGAGATGACCTGAAAACCAAAATTTGAACAAATGGTTTTTATGGATGGTTTTTACTTTTCTAAATATTAAGGTTAGAAACGCTTACAGAGAGTGTTTTTCCAAGACCCATGCAATGGGCAAGGATGCATCCAGATCCTTCCTCCTTCTTCAACATCTCCAGAGATTCGATGCAACAATTCCACATGAACTTCACAGCTAAAATAAATAATCACGAGACGTTCACAGGGTATTGACCGATCGGTCGACATCAGTTAATTCAGACCTTCAACTTGATGGGGCTTCAACTTGCATATGACCTTCTTGTGAACTTCAATTAGGGGCTCCTGAGATTCAGGATCCATTTCAAGGACAAGTTTTGTAGTGATGGGACATTTCATAGGTGAGTTGGAATCCTCCACCGTGACTTGGTTGAACTTAAAAAAAATGTCAGATGTTAATCCTCAACATTCAATAGAAAAAAAATGTACTTGACTCACCAGTTTCTGGCGTTCCTCAATTCTCTTCTTTCTCTCTTCCTCTGCTTTGGCAGCATCAATGGTTTCCTTACTCAGCTTTTTCCTGTTGATGATCTTATGAATTTTCTTCCTCTTTTTCCCACTTGATGGAGACTGCAGATCGTCACTGCTATTGCCATCCTGGGAAGCAATTTCAATGCAACTTCAAAGTCTTGCAATCAACTCAATCAAATGCAATTACTTTGTCATCATCCTCTGAAGAACTCTCCATCCTTATTCTCCTTCTTTTTTTCTTTTTTACTTCTTCTTCATCTGATTCATTCAGAATGGCTTTTAAACCTTCAGCATCATCATCATCGTCGTCGTCATCATCTTCATCATCATCATCATCTGCTTTCTTCTTCCTGGACCTTTTCTTTTTAATGGGAGCCTGTTCATCACCAGCTGTGTCATCACCCATGTCATTCTTCATGTCAGCATCCCCACTTGTGGTTAAATCCTCAAATCAGAAACAGAACATGCCTAATTATGCTTGATCAATATAAAATACCTGTTTGATGCAAGCTGTTCATCATCTGAACTCAGCAGTGATGCAGCTAGAAGTCTATCCCTCTTTTTCTTCTTTGATTTCTTCAGTCCATCATCATCCACATCACTCTTGAGCTCAACATTATCACCAACATCTTCAACATCATCCTCACTATTTAAATTATTATCATCATTGTCTTCTTCATCACTGTTCATCAATGACTTGAATTTGTTGGAATTTTTCTTTCTCTTTGAATTGCAGTGTTCTGAGGTTACGAGAATTGCAAGTTGTCAAGATGCGCAAAATTTAATAAGACCTAATTAGATAATTCTTTGTAATATTTCCAAGACTCATTACATTTAGTAATCAAAAAGTTTACATTGGGCAAATTCATGGAATGATTGGTCAAGGGCAGAAAACGTACCAATGACTTTTTCAATCATGTCATCACAATTGTCTAAATCGTCATCATAAGCATCAGCATGTTCTTCTTCTGCAGCATCTTCCAATCCAAACTGTTTGTCATCATTACTCAAATCAAAATCTCTTGCTCCCAAGTCTCCCTCCTGTGTATTTTGAGATAAATTCAATATAGATCAAATACAATAATAGTTTGAATTTTTAGTTTTATATACAAATAAATATCTTTAACCTTTCCATCATCAGCATCATCATTATTGCCAATGTTGCCAGTGCTGTCATCCATGAACAGATCTTCTGTGATCCTACTCTTCCTTCTCTTTTCAGTTTCTTTAAAATAAAAAGGAAATATCAAACATTCATGTAGATCCTTGATTAAATCTCAATAACTAAATGTGAGTCAGTTCATTCACTCAAAACAAACCTGGGGGCCCATCTGTATCATTTCCAGGCTTCCATGTCTGTGTGCTCAAATGTTCACTTAAAGCTTTTGAACATTCATTCATGAATTCATCATCCTCATTTGGAAAATTTCCATCTCCTTCATTGTCATCATCATCATCATCATCTCTCCCATCATCATCATTGCTCTTTGTTGATTCCTCCCGAGCCTCACCTTTTCCTTTGGTAAACTTTTGCTTAAGTAGCCTGTTAATACTTCTGATACTTTTGTCTATGTCAGCATCAAAACTATCATCAATGTTCTTATCATTCTCTTCATTTCCTTCACCATCCTCATCTTCCATCTTGCTTTTTTGGAACTTCTGCAACTTCTTATCCAGAATATTCTTTCTCCTCTTACTACAATGTTCATCCCCTTCTTCATCTTCATCACTATCCTTCTTTTTCTTTTTTGATCCATCTTTTTTTCTTAGCATTACCTTCTTTGACATTACCAATAGCTTCTGCATCATCACTTTCATTTCCATCTTCTTCATCATCTTCATCCCCATCTTTTGATCCTCCTTTCTTACTTTTTTCAAGCTGAATTTTCAATTTCTTTTTCCGAAGTTTTTCCTTGATTTTTTGTAGACTTCGTTTTGCTGCAATCATAAATCATAAACAGTTATTACATTGAAAAGTCCTTTTTGATTGCATTGCAAATAGTTGCAAGGTAATCACAAAAGCAGAGAACTCACCCGTCTTGGTTTTTGGATGTTTTCCCTTCTCCTTCCTAGATTTCATTTGTTCCTTTATGTCCCGAATGTCCTTCTTCGGATTGTATTCATCACCACTCGAATTACCACTCACTTCTTCCTCCTCTTCTTTATCACTCTCCTCATCATTGCTTTCATCTCTATCTCCATCATTCTCATCGTTGCACTCACTGCCAGCATTAACATCCATAGCAACATCATCCATATCTCCATTACTGATTTCTTCACTTTTTGATTCCACTGAAGTTTGGACTCTTGTGTCACTTGATAACCCAAGAGACTTCTTTGAAATTGTCAGTTTTATTCTTGGTGTCTCAGCCTGTGAATTTGCATGACTGGATGGCTCTTTATTCCTGCCAACTTTTGAACACCCATTCTCTGCAGGACACTCCTTTCCATTTTTTAGAGTTCCCTCCTTCATCTTTCTTTTCTTCCTGTTTCTAGTTTTAGACCCTCTAGATGATTTAACATTAGAAAAAGCAGTCAAAAGATTGCTGAGATTAGAGTTGATCTTGTTGCAGATCTCTTCTAGTTTACCAAGAGCCAGACTCTCACAAGTGAGATCAATCTTCTTAACTTGAGACAAAGCATATGATAAAGAATTGGACAAGGTCCTTGATATTGGGACAAGGGAAGAGACACTTTCTTCAAAAGCCTCCAAGTTCAGCTTTGCATTTTCCTGTTCCATGAGAGTTAATTGTAGGTTTTTCACCTCCCAGTGGTTAGGTGCATTCGCAGACGATTGAATGTTGCTCCCCTCACAGTTGTCATCATCGTCGTCATCTTCGGCAGTTATGGTTATGCGGGCCCCACTATCAATAGCCAACTTTAGCTCTTCATATTTGCTCCTCAAGCAAGCCAAAGGTTCATAGTCACAAACATAGCAGCACCATTTATCTGGGGATCACATTTAATCATTATTTGTAGAAATTTCCAAAATATTTAAAGCAAGATTATAATCATCTCACCTGTAGATTCAACTCGTTTGAGTTCCTCTTCCCCCAGATTGATGGTGATGCATTCCTTGCAGAAGACATTGGAACAGTTGTTACAGCAGAACACATCACCACCATCTCCACACCACCTGCATTGCAAGTCTGTTCCATCCTCTCCTTTTTCAATCTCTCCACTGGTATACCACTTAAAACATTTCTAGAAGCCAGAAATGATGTCAAAATAATGTTAGTGAAAATCATATGTCTTAGGATAACAAGAACAAAATGATTGCAAACCTTGCAGATGAGCACTCTGAGTACGGGATGCTGGAAGGTAGATCTCTGTTTGTAGACATTTACTTCTCTATGACAGGAGGTGCATGATATGTCTGTAGTATTGAACTCCACTACTGTCAGGTTTGATAGTATCATAAATATAAGGCAAGTGATACAGACTAAGTTAATAATGATAATGTAAATAATAAGAGTCACTAGTATTGCTGTAATTACAAAAATAATAAAATAACCTTTGTTGTCTGCATCGTTGTTTAAACACCCTGAAGCCATGTTATGAAGATTACTTTAAGGAATTAGAACTTTAGCATCACAATTCTCTGAAACTAATTCCATCACATCATGTTTAAAACAAGTCAATGGAAAAAAAAGTGTCCAACCAAAAGGAAACATAATTTTAAAAGTGTGTTGTGGTATTGCCAACATGCTTATTTATATGGGAAAGGATAGAATTAATATTAATGTGGAATTTAGACGAAAATCATAAACAATTAATTACAGAAAAACTAATAGAAATATGAATAAACCACGAAAGCGTTCCTTAGTGTTACGATAGCAAAACTTTATTAAATCCATCAAGATCCAAAAGCAATGTCATTTAAGTGTAAACTTGAATGTGTTTATGTCTAAAGCATAATTATTCAATTATTGTGCTTGCCGAAGAAATTCTAGCGCGAAGGAAGCAGAAAATTGTTCATATTGCCAAAACTAAATACTAATTTTGTTCTTACAGCAATATGTTTCACAAAAGACCACGAAAGCGCCAAATTACTTAGACAAACACAATAACAACCCTTCGGAGTGGTTACGCCGATTTTGGATGCATATTTTGGTAAACTTCCACATTTCAGAAATGAATATGAAGTTATATTTACGAGTTCTCTTCAAATAGTTAAAATTTTTGAAATAACCGATTTTAAGATGAATTCATCAGCTAATACGTTCTAACCAATAGCGCTTTAAGATGTGAACAATTGAATTTTTCTGGTACCTCCACCGCAAAATCTTTTTATCTAAAATTAGCAGTTGTTTTTATCAGGAGATTTCATAAATAATCTACACCGAAAACTGTTACTGAAAATTAGAAAATTTAACATAATTACATTGCACGCAATTTTATCGCGTCTCTGATCTTCATGTTGCGAAATATTAACAATCGTTTTGGAGTCCGCTTTGCTTCGGCATGCTCCGAATGTAATATAATGGCAAAATGAGCCCGAGTTTGATTAAGTGGCATATGTCCAAAGAGAACTTCAAGACCACTTAAATATTGGTCAGATCAGGTAATAGAAGGGGAGAGTCTGTTCCAGATCCGAGGATCAACAACGTCTGCAGATCTGCGGTCCATCGCCGAAAGTCGTGCAGATTTGACGAGGGCGCCTTTATCTGCTGATCTGAGCCCACGGAAGATAGGTATGACGGTGGGTAACCCAGGAGACTTGAAAATCATAGTGCAAAGTTTTGTCTATTATTTGGCGAATGCGTAGCCATTGCGGCCATGAAGTAGAGTAGCATGGTCATGCTTTCTTATGTTTTTGCTAATAAACCACTCTGGTTTGAACTCTAGTAATTACAATCACTCAATCGTTATTTTGTGAAGTTCGATAGTTGGTGGAATGTCAACCCATCTCGATGTTGCAACAAAATAAAAGATCCATTCAGAAGCAATTGATTGGCCAGATGAAGATATATCTAATATCATGGAAGTCTTTTAAGTTGACTCCATGTAAAACCATAAGTGTAACAGATGTGTTAGTAACATGCAGTGAGCAATGAGTTTAACCAAGTCAAGGTCCCATGCTTCAATCACTTTAACATAGCAAAAATGAAGGGAGAATGCCACCCCTAACCTCTGAGACTGACAAATAGATGAGCCAAATGGCCAAGAATGGCTACTTTAGAAATTTTTGGAGGGGGAGGTGCAGATTCAGTGTTTGTAACACATGCTAGGGAGAATGATGGAAGACCCAACATCACTTTATCTAGAACCTAATTTTTCTTATGATGGGTGTGTTGGGACACCTTAGACAAATTATAAAATAAATTTATATGGTATGCTTTCTCCTGAGACTCAGGCCAATATGCTTCATCCTCCTCATGTATGGTTCTGTACATAAGACATAGTTCATAATTGCAAATAATTTTATTTTGTAAGTAAATCCTGAAAAATCCTTGTAACACTTTGTCCATTGGCTCTTCCTCCCGTTTTTTTTTGTACTTGTCCAATGAAGAAATTCATAACCTTTTTATTCCCAGCTTTGAAATTCCTCACCTTAAACATTGTAAATCATTAAAAAATATATTTTGCTTATAAAACAAAGCCCTGCATACAGCCTCCTGATGCTCCTCAACCAGTTCTTGGCATATTTCCATCAAGGAGGAAATATCTGAGAGCTGCTTCATATTTTCCTTCTCCACAATAAGTCTTGCAGATTTCACACATTGAGTTGGATCCATCAACATGTCTAAAACCTGATGTGTATTATAAACATAACTTGTTTACAAAAACACTTTAAATGATATTGTTATGCTTACCTTTCTAGCAATAGTCAGATTGATTGTCTTTTCAACAAGGAGCATTAACATTATTTCTAGGACTTCCATTGTATCTAATTTACTGTAATTTATTCAGCAGATTCAAGTAGTTGTAATATTTCACAAATCAAAACTTCAGAAAGTTGTTTCAATGTGGAGCCACAACATATTAGCTCAATGATATCATGAATAATTACCAAAAAACTCAAGGACAAATTACCTTTCATTCAAAGATGTGTTCCTTTTGTTGATAAGAGCTAGAATCTCATTGATGCAGAAGTTTGCAATCGAAAAATTTAACTTCTGGTCATTTATATGTGATGAACACTTGTTGTACAAGTAAAGGAGCTCTGGAATTGACTGAAACAACACCAAACTTATGTAAAACATTTTTGATTTGTAAAAATTAATGCTGCACTGACAACAAGAATGACACTCTGTTCTAAGGTCAGCTTATTTTCCTTCACCAGCCAATCTCTCTTCATTCTAGGAAGCATTGGCAATTCTTTTCTCATAGCTTGAAGATCCTCTTTTATGTGGAGTGGAACCAGATTTGGTTCTGGTAAGAATCGGTAGTCATGGACCTTTTCTTTGTCTCTCAAAACAATCGTGCAGCTATTGAAACAGTGGATTGAATTAATGATCCCGCTTGAAAAATGGGTCAGATTGTAAACATACTCAGCCTCACTATCGTAAAACATGGTCTGGTTCTCCACAGGAATGCCATTTTCCAGGGATTTTATCTGCCTTTCTATTTCAAATTCTGGAAAGATTATTAATAAATCTGAATAAATATCAAAGACGTAAATTTCAAAGCAAGTAATTTGCCAACCCACTGCTCTTCCAAGAGACCTTATGCTATTGAGGTTTTTAACTTCTGTCCTCACTCCCAATGGATCATTTGGTTTTCTTACTGAAATGCTGGCATCAACTCTCAATGAACCCTCTGTTTAAAGTAATTCAATCAGCTAATATTAAATAAGTGCTAACAGTGATGTTATTTAAGCAATAATTAATAACCTTCCATTTTGGCATTGCATGACCCAATAGTTTGTAATACGAGCTGAAGTTCTTTGACAAAGGCCACTACTTCTTTTGCAGACTTAAAATCAGGTTCTGTTATTATCTCCATCAAACCAATACCTGGAAAAAGTGTCAATAATAAGGTAAGAGTATTAAAATATTTCACTTTTGAAATCTTTAAAGTATAAAAGATCAAGAAAAACCATCATCAAAGATTTATTAATTCAATAAAAAATGAGCTTTGTTCAACAACTACATCTGCGCATAGCAATCAGTAGGCAATCAATTTTACAGATTTTAGCAGTTGTAATGTTCTTGCCACATTATGTAAGTGCCACACATATCAATATCTGTTTTAATTATTCCAACCTGCTCGATTGAGATCGATCAAGCTCATCTTATCCATAATATTGTGGAGACTCTTTCCGCTGTCTTGTTCTAGTTGAATCTGGGTTAAATGAGCCATCTTCTCGATGAAGTTCTTACCCTCGTAGATGGGGTAAATTAAGTGACCTTTTGAAGCTAATGGCAGTCTTTTCTGAGTTATTTGATAACCTGCCTTAAAAAAAACACATTCATATATATCTTTTAAAATTCTTACTGATATTCAACATAAAACTAACTGGAAGGTCTGCATAGAAGTAGTGCTTTCTGTCAAAATAGGATACTCTGTTAATTATGCAGTTTAAAGATACAGCCGTTTTTAGGGCTGCTGTGACGCAAGCTTTGTTCAACACCTGTTCAATCAAAAATTTGTTTCACAAAATATTAGAAAAAATTGCTATAGTTTTTCACAATTATCTATGTTTTTTTTAAAATTATATAATAAAAAATATTTTGTTTAATTCATACTGGCAATGTTCCTGGAAGCGAAGCATCGAAGAATGACACGGAATTATTTATTGGAGCTCCAAAATTGGTTGCTGATCCAGAAAACAGCTTGGAATTTGCACTAATTTGTGCATGTATTTCAAGTCCTATTACAGGCTCCCAGCCATCAGTTCTGCCAGAAAGTTTTGCAATTAAATTCACAATAATTTAATTATAGGGGACCAAATTATCTTAAGCAGATATTCATCAAAATATTTCTGAATAAAACTAACTTTTACCAGATTATTCAATGTCACACAGTAAATGTAAAAGCACTCCTAAGCAATCCGAGAAAATAAACTCACTCGATCTTCCGTATAGATTCACATACTTTACTGAAATACCACCCCAAAGTCGTCTGTACACGTTTCGATGCCAAAAGCCTCATCCCTCTCAATCTACGCAAGTTTAGATTTTAAAAGTAAATCGCAATGCAAAGTGATCAATGCAAAGAAAATCGTAGATAATTAATTGAAATAAAAAAATGTATTATTAATACAATAATTATTAAATAATGAGAAAATTGTTTAAACAAATATTTATAGTATTAAATAAAAATCTGAGTATTGCAATACAAAAATAACCTAAGTGTCACGTTTAAGGAACTGCTTTAATTTACTCTGCCAGTTAGATATAATTCTAAACATTTGCAGTTATCGCATGCCCCCCCTTCTCCCAAATGATCTCTATTGCACATTATCAGCACCTAATGGCTCGATAATCACCTCAGAACGCTAGCCTAGAAATTGCTGATACTGTAAACCAATCCCTTTAATAACCTTTTCAAAAACAAAAGGCTACTCCAACAAACACATGATAAATTTAACACATGACATATAAACTTAACGTGGTATCGATTTAGTGGGCAAAGACCACCAGCTATAGTGACAAAAATTAGTCTGTATGGGCAAAGACAACAATTTTAGCAATTACCACGCCTACTAAACACTGGTTCCAGAGTAGGCACTCCATCAGCATAGCCTAATAAAAATGTCACAGAAAAACTGTATAACAGAAGCAACCATTTAATCATATACATGCAATTGCTATTATAAGATTCAATTATTTTGTAATAATGTTTGTCACAAGTCCTTTTCCACCACTCAAAACCACATAAGGAACCTTATTTGCCTTTTGCTTATCTTGCAGAAGCTGAGCAGTGTTGAGAGGAGTATCTGTGGAGCTCATTGACCTCATCAAAGCATCCTCCTCAGACTTCTTCATCCTTTTTTCTAATTTCTTTTTCCCAGATCCTTTTCCATGGAACCTATGAGACAATGTCCTGAATGCTTCCTTTTTGGACATCTCTCTACCTTGATCATCCACATACTCCAATTTTATCNCTTCTTCATCCTTTTTTCTAATTTCTTTTTCCCAGATCCTTTTCCATGGAACCTATGAGACAATGTCCTGAATGCTTCCTTTTTGGACATCTCTCTACCTTGATCATCCACATACTCCAATTTTATCTCTGGTTTATAACCTTGCTTTTCCTTGAACTCAACAATAGGGCCTCCGCCACCAGCTGAATATTTACTTCTTCTTCCAGAATACTTGTCATCCATGTCATCTAACCGTTTATCCTCAATTGAATAATTCTGTGCCTCCAAGTTTGACTGCTTGGGGGCATTAACTTGTCTTGCAGCATTTGCATCCAAATATCCCTTCTTTGAAGCAAGTTTCAGCGCAGCACCCAAACCATGGTCAATAATTGGCTCTTCATCAAGGACATGATTCTCTTCAACTTTAGTTTCAACTGGCTTCTCATCTATCTCCACAGATTGCCATCCTTGGTGCTCTGCTTCATCATTTCCACTTTGTTCTATTTCCATTTCTTCATAGTCTTCATCCTTGAATGGATTGGGACCAGAAGTCATGAAATCTCCTAAAGTACGACAAAACTCTGCTGTTGAGTTCATGTAGAAGTTGCTGTTAGGAAGGTCAGCATTGCTATTCTCCAATGGTTCAGACTTGATGCGCAACACAAGATTATCAAAGTTGGTCATGTCCTGTTTGGCTTTTCTACTTTTCTTTTCTAATTCCATTTCGAGCCACACCCTATCATTGCCTATTTCCAATTCGTCATCCATGCCCAACAAATCATCATCATCATCTTCCTTTTTTAAACCTGCCTCAATGTCTTCAACTGATGGCAATTTGGGGTAATCATTAACCATAACAGCATTTGTTGGTTCCAAATCATGTCTGGGAGGCTCTTCCTCATTGGTTGACGAGGCCAACAAATCATCAGCTGTCAATCTTACTTTCTTTCTCACATTTTTTTTCATCTTTTTGTTTGGCTTTTTGAAAGTGGCCATTTCTTCCTGAGTATAATAATTACTTACAGGGAGAAGCTCAGGCAGTCTCAATGTTTCATTGATGACATTCAATCTGATAACATCAGGTTTTTTGTTATTTTCAGCTTTGCCCTGGTTTCCAATCACAAAAGAATTCTTCTTGGGACCTCCCCTAATTTCATCATCATATTTGCCCAAGACTATTTTCTCTTTAAAGTTGCCCTGATCATCAAATTCTTGATCATCGTACGGATTATAGACAGGCTTGTTCTTCTTGTTTTCAATATTTTGCAAGGCCTTTTCATCATCAACTATGTTAACATTCACCAAAACATCATCTCCATCTTCCAAGACTCCCTTGTCCTTCAGGGTAAGAATAACATCTCTTCCTTCCTTAAAGCTGTCAACATTGTGCTCAATTTTAAGTCCCTTTAAATCGCCTGATTTGTAGGCTTTTGTTCCGCTTCCAAATTCCTTTTCCACAAGACTTCCAACTCCAAATTCACGATCCAACTCATCCATTGCTTTAGCTCTTGCCTCTTCTAGTTTCTTCTTAGCTGCTTCTTTCCTGGTTCTTTCCACCCATGCTGCTGCAGACTCATCTTCTGCCATCTGACCAAGAGGATTTGCCTATCACAAAAAAAACATGTCAATATAATCATTCTTGCAATTTAACCTTAGAATTTTTCAAGTCTCACCTTAAATAGGCTTTCCTCAAGTCTTCTTTTCTCTTTCATAGTTTGGAGCTTCTCTCTCAAAGCTTCCTCTCTTTTGACGTCATTCAAGTTGATAGCAGGGGCATGCACATCAGGTTTATCAGTTGAAGATGAGGCTTTTTCTTTGTTGTCATCCGTTGTCAGAGGTTTAAGTCCAAGTTTGGCTCTAAGCTTGTTGGTTTCCTCAATGCTCAGCGAGAGCTTCTCAGTTGCACCACTCTCTTCATTGTCATCACCTTTTCCAGCAGAATTCTACGATTATAAATTTAAAAAAAAAAACATATAAATAAGGAAAATTGGATAAAATGCAATCTCTAACATTACAACATTCTAAGAATGTAATAAACCAATTAATTATAAAATCTACTTCAATGAAAAATTTAATACAATTTACCTCAATTCTTTGTTCTATGCATGCGCTTTTGACAGGATCATCGCCTCGTCTGGGCTTCTTTTCTTTAGGTTCTCTGGATGAAGATCTGGGCTTCCTCTTTTGCCTGTGATCTTTGTCATCTCTAATTCTTCCATCCTTATTGTGTCTGTCATCTCTGCGTCTCTCGTCCCTGCCATCTTTGCGCCTGTCATCTCTACTTTCCCTTCGCCGTTCGTCTCTATCATCCCTGTGACGTTCCTCTCT
>MPNW01000003.1:224159-234251 GCA_011800805.1 Hirudo medicinalis
CATCTCTAATTCTTCCATCCTTATTGTGTCTGTCATCTCTGCGTCTCTCGTCCCTGCCATCTTTGCGCCTGTCATCTCTACTTTCCCTTCGCCGTTCGTCTCTATCATCCCTGTGACGTTCCTCTCTTTCGTTTCTTTTGTGCTCACCTTTGTATCTATTCTCGTTTTGCTCTTTCATGATTGCAAATGTAATATTATAATCGATGGGGCTCAACAGATGCCGAGCTTGTAATTGGTTCTATTTAGTTCACAAACGGGTGGTATTACCTGATTATGTTTCCTGCAATGTCCCGGTTGCTATTGCTGGTTATGGCGAAATAATTTTTTGTGATGCTTATTTGCTGAATGAATTTCAATGCTGATTCTTTCTGAGAATCTTATGTGCAGTATTATACCGAGGCGCAGAAAAGATGCTGAATAATAAAATGCAATAAAAAGCAATATAATTTTAATAATATAATATGCAGTGATGGGTTGTTTTTGAAATCAAATGTATTGAAATTGCGATTTCAAATCATTTTTTTAATATTTTTTATTTTGATTTGAAATCATTTTGTCATGTGTGATTTTGATTTCAATTCCTATTTTTGATGATTTTCAGATTTTGTCCCATCCAAAAATCTCAAAATCATTTTAAGATATATAATTATCTTTTTCTATGAATGTTACGTTTTGCGATGTGTTTATTAAAAAAGTTGTGTTGGACTCCGCATCCCAAAGAATATCAAAATAACAACATTACATGCGATTACATTCAACAATATTTATAAATCAATGACATCTCAACTCCCAAGCTTTCACACGAACCCATATCTAACGGGGGAATTTCACTAACCTTCCATGCCTAAATGTCTTGATCACTGTTGTGGGTGATATGCTATTGTAGCATAACTGAACTATTTATGCTACTTTAGTAGCGGCAACTTCCGTTGTTCGTTCTAGTCTTTAGGACCAACAGCATTCGGATCAACATAATCAACTATTTATTCGATGTAGACACTACTTTTGCTAGTCTTTAGTCAAGTACCCTAGTCAAAAAGTTTTCGTTCATTATAATACCACACTACCTTTCATCAGCTTCTGTCGAGAGATTATTTAGCTCTGCGGGACTCATTGCAACGAAACTCCTGGTCTCCATGGCCGATGGGCAAATGGCCAAATAACATTAAAGTTATAGGGTTAAACAAGAGCAGAAACGAATAAATACAGAATCGCGTTTACGAATGTGGAGCACTCTGTTTCTAGTGTTGAATTTCAGCAATTGTAGTACGGAGCGTTCGTTCTCAAAGATGAAACTCATGAAGAACAGACATCGCACATTACTATGATCGATTGTCTTACCTAGCTCTGACTGAGGGTGGTTGGAGAAGTGACGGGCAAAAGCCAACTCACACAGGCAATGACTTTTGTCACTTCTACAGAGATTTCCGGGTTCATGAGGTAGGGGTATGGGTAGAGTTAGGATGGAGTTAGGTACCAAAAGTCGCTGCCCGTGAGCTGGCTTTTGTTCCTCACTTGGCCAACAATCCTGATTGAGTATAGAGTCCGACATTCTGCGTCCGAGATCAGGTTTGAGGACCTGGTAACCGAATTTGCGAAGATGAAAGAACGGAAAGTTTCACTACTTTAACACTACGTTCAAGGCAAGAGAAGACTTAGTTGTAGGATGGTCCAAAGTATTACAATGACAGTGCAAAATGTAGTTCTGCCAGATTGTGCATGCAACATTTGCAAGTGCAATCTGGGCAATGCAGTGATATATATAAAAATGACTGTTTCCGTGTTCAAGATGAAACAACCTCCGCCCAGAAAATGAATAAAAACAAAAATCCTAAAATTTTAAATCAACTAATAATTTTATAAAACTGAGTAAATATAATTTAATTGAATTCCCACCAAAAGTGTATGATGAAGCATTGGTTTCGATTGAGGACATATGTTTGGCAATCGCTAACAAAGCACTGGTACAATTGGGAATGTCTGCTCCGAAACGATCTGCAAACGATCTTTTCGATCATGATTTGCAACGAGAAACGCACTTTGATGCCGACGAATTGGGTACGTTTGTTCAAACGAATCTTCCGAAATTGGTTCCCGAACATCCCGAACGCATAGCGTATGACAGAATTATGCATGCAATTACAAGCCGAAGCGGCGGATTGTAATTCCTTGATGCACCAGGAGGCACAGGCAAAATTTTTCTCCTTTCACTTATCTTGGTAACCATATGTTCACAAAACAAATGGCAATCGCATCGTCTGGAATTGCAGCAACTCTTTTGGATAGTGGCAGAACGGCGCATTCAGCACTGAAATTACCGTTGAATATACAAATCACTGAGACACCAGCATGCAATATCAACAAAAATTCTGGAATGAGTAAAGTACTCCAATCATGTCAACTCATTAAATGGGACGAATGTACTATGTCGCAAAAAAAATCATTGGAAACGCTTGATCGTGCACTAAAAGATTTGAGAGGAAATGAAAAGCTCCTCGGTGGCGGACTTATTTTATTGTCTGGCGATTTTAGACAAACTCTACCAGTTATACCACGTCTAACAGCTGCTGATGAATTAAATCTCAAATTATCAGTTTTATGGCGACACGTACAGAAATTGACTTTGAAGACCAATATGCGTTTACAACTACAAAATGATACATCCGCTGAACTATTAGCAAAACTATTGTTAGATAATGGGAATGGGAAAATGTCAATCGATGAATCCACACATTGTGTCACGTTGCCAACAAGCTTCTGTACAATCACAGCAACCAAAGACAAATTGGTTCACAAAGTTTCCCTAATATTGCACAGAATTATATAAATCATTAGTGGCTCAATGCACATGCTGTATTAGCAGCCAAAAACGACGATGTCAATGCCGTCAACTTCAGCATTCAAAACGAAATACCAGGCGAAGTGACAGCATATAAGTCCATCGATACTGTAATGAATCAAAACGAAGTTGTCAATTATCGAACTGAATTCTTGAATTCACTTGATTTGCCAGACATGCCGCCGCACATTTTAACATTGAAAATTGGCGTGCCTATTATTCTTCTCCGAAACATAAATCCACCACGACTTTGCAACGGTACCAGGCTTTCAGTTAAAAAGATGATGAACAATATAATCGAAGTTACCGTTTTAAATGGCAAATTTAAAGGAGGAGATTTTCTGTTGCCACGCATCCCAATGATTACGACAGATATGCAATTCGAATTCAAACGTCTGCAGTTTCCAGTGCGACTCGATTTTGCAATGACCATCAACAAGGCACAGGGACAATCGCTACAAGTGTGTGGACTAAATTTGGAAAATCCATGCTTCTCACATGGACAGCTGTATGTGGTCTGCTCATGCGTCGGAAAACCTTCTGATTTATTCGTGTACGCACCTGACGGAAAAACAAAAAATATTTTTTATCCAAAAGCACTACAATAAAAAAAAAACCAATACTTCTCTTTCTTTAAATGGCATTGCAACGCATGCCGGGTACTCGCTAGTAAATTTACATTAATCACTCCGAAATGTAAATCGAATTTTTTTGCTTTGGTTGATGGACCACATCCCAACCATGTTTAAATCCTGGACTGTGTAAAAGTCGCCAATAAAAACTTTGAATAAATTAATAAAATCATGTCCCATTGTTTTAGTGTAAAGTGTCCTCGAAATGATTTAATTGTTGCCCATTTGGTCAGAATTCACTTCTCCTGTGAGCCACCACGTCACTATTTCGCCTTTTCCCTGCAGAAGAAAAATACATTTTAGTCATTAATCGATTATATTTTTTATAAAATGTTTAAAAGATACCTTCATCTTGACTGGACCTCGTAGTTTTAACTGAAAATTACCAAAAATACTCAAAATCTCTTTCGTCTGCGGACTCACGTGAATTTTCATCGCTGTAAGACGAATTAAAAAATTACTTGCATTTGTATTGACAAATATTTCACAAAACGAAAAAATGTTCATAGTTTAAAGTTTATCAAGGCAAAGAAAAAATGTGCGGCTCTGTTAATCTTAGATTAACACGTACCCTCTCCGTTCGACTGCATTCTCGAGGCAGTGTTAACTGTGTCACCAAACAAGCAGTAGCGAGGCATCTTTCTTCCGACAATTCCAGCACACACGGGACCTGCAACAAAGGAAGTAATTGTTTCAAACTGAAAATAATTGCAACGGTGCAATACTTGCTTGCCTGAATGGATGCCGATTCTGAGATTGAGTTGATCTTTTGGTCGATGTCGGATCTTAAATTTACGAGCGGCTGTTAGAAGTTTCAAAGCCATGCGACTAATTTCCCTGGCATGGAGGTTTCCATTTGGTTGAGGGAGACCAGACACAACCATGTAAGCATCGCCTATAGTCTCCACCTGAAAATAAAATCTTAGAAATTGCAGAAAATTTAAACATTTGAAATAAAGACTTCAGAATTTAGAGCTCACAAGTTTTTTTTATAGAACCTACTTTGTAAACATCCAATGTTTCAATTATGGTATCGAAGGTCGTATAAAGATCATTGAGAAGGTCGACCACCTGGAATTAGTTTAAAATTCTTTCTGATCGTTTTATTCAGTTTATAATCGAAGGTTTTAAATAAAAAATGAAATATTATAAAAATCGTTGCATCGCACCTCCATTGGCGAACTTTCTGCCGATAGTTGTGCGAATCCGCAGATGTCGCTAAAGTAAATGGTGACATTTTCAAACTTCACTGCTTCAACGGTTTTTCCCTCCATCAGTTGTTCTGCTACAGACCTGGATCAGGAGTTGAACTCAAGTTCATTACATGTAAACTGAACTAGCATGAAGTAACTCGAACGAACATTGGTAGCATCATGTACAGGAGGTCTTCAGCCCTTTTCTTCTGCTTCAAATAGTCAGATGTTCTCTCCTCTACCAAACCTTCCAGGTTGCCAGCGTATTGTTCCATACGCGATAATAGATTATCCAATAGATTACCGCTGACATTGCCTTCTCTTTGAACAAATGAACAGACAATTAAACCGCAATTTTCTATCAAGGAAGTGATGAAGTGAGTCACTTGTTGATTATTTTGATCGGCGACTTTAGTGATTGAAAGTCTGGTCTCTCGTATGGATCTTCGGACCAACACTTCCTGACCAGATTCAGCAATTCATCGCTGCATGGTTCCTCGTCAAACTGATCTGTCAACGTAGGTCTGTAACTCGGCTTTAGACCACGTCGAACATTGTCATAAATTTCTAAAATTATTATTGAATCTTCATAAATAAAGGTCAAAATAGAACTCACAGAAATACAAATAATCGTACCGAAAGGATTAAACTTTTTGTTTTCAATCCAAAAGACTCCCCTTCTATAGATGATCTCTTGGCAGATTATGGCGAAACTATAAACGTCTCCCTTCTGAATGCTTTCTATTGTTGGAGTTGAGGTACTCCGCAGAAGCTCTGGAGCAGTCCACAATTTGCCTGTTGTTGATGAGTAAATCATTATATCAATTTGGATGGAAAGAAATTATTCAATTCCATAGTGATTACTTTTGCAATATGAGTAGCTGTCTGAAAGGTTCGATTGCTTTCTTAGCGATCTGAGACCGAAGTCGGTTATCTTCAGCACGAATCTGCTATCCACCACGCAGTTGGTGCTTTTTAAATTTCCATGAACTTTTACATCACTGCTGTGCAGGTAAGACATTCCCTGTTAAGTAAGTGGTATATCACATTTCATGACATTGGTGACATTGTAATGACATTTGAAAATTACTCGAGAAGAAGTTTACTAAAGCATGCATCCGGCAACTTATTAATTCAACAACAAAGTTTCTAATGAAATGATTAGCCTGGTTATTTACCACAGGACCATAGGAGTGTAAACACCGCCTATGATGATTATACGAATCCGATAAAGCTTTTAAAAGAATTTCATGTTTTTCGACATAATATTACACAATAATTAATCATGATACCCTTGCAATGTCCTGCATAAGAGAGAACTTGAACATATTATCCAGTTTTATCTGGTCATTTTCAAGGACGTCCTATAAAACATAATTATTAAATTACGAATTACGCTATAAAATTTTCTCCTAAAATCTTTTGAAGCAACCTGGAGACTTCCTTTTTGACAATACTCGGTGATGATGCAGTTGTTTCCTTGGTCGATGCATACACCAACGAATCGGACGATGTGATCGTTTTGTAGATCCCGCATCTGAGGAGTTCTTGTTTAGTTGATTACTTGATTACTTTTATCATCAGCACCATCATCGTCAACACATGACATCATTCATCTCAAGGTGTCAAAGTTAAGTTGAACCTTTTTGAATTCGATCAATAGATCTCTTGTTATGTTAATATTCTTTTGGATCTTTTTCACTGCTACGTACGTCGTCTGGCACATTATTACAAACTGGGTCATAAATCAATCTACATTTTAAAGGCGCGAATGTTACCTTGTAAAATCCTGTCTTTGTGAAAACCTGTTTATTGCCAATGTTGGGTATCATGCCTCTCGTCGAATCGATCGAGGCGAGACTGGCCAATGAAGTTTTCTAATGAAAGGAAATTATCAAGAAGATTCAAATTTATTGGCTTTAAAATTCATTCCCTGTTCAAACTCACGAATGTGAAATTTCTTTCGCTGCTGTTCCTCTCGAACTTTCTCTTCTCAAGTGCTCCGAACATTATGTCTTCCCATTGTATCCTCCAGTTAATTTCTGCCAGCTCACATTCCAACCGGTAATGTCTGGACGTAAAATAAGTGCACCTAGAAAATTAGTGTCTATATTTGACAATTAAATTTAACACTAAAATCAACCTGAAGACAAAGAATGTAGCAACTCCCGCGCCAAGAAGCAGCAAACCAAGAACTGCTGCCGAGTATCCGAAGAGGGAAAAATTTTCTGAAAATGTTTGACGAGTTTTAACCAGACATTCATAAGAAAACATCGCAACGAGTACAAATACAATTCTTCCAACCTACTGGTGGGCATCCTGAACTATCGAAGCCACATGTGGGAATGTCCAGAGGTGGCATCACTGAACGACCCACCCAATAAATGGTCTTGCCCTCAATCAGCTCGAACTCTTTACTCTTGCCGTAGTAGGTGCCCACAGCCTGAAGGGTTGTTAGAATAACAGTTACATTAAAAATCAATTTATTCATATTATATTTAAGTTTATTCCTGTAAAATTCTCTTCACCTCGAACATTCCAGAATCAGGATTCATGTCCAACAACGAATAATCTGCATTCCTATCGCCATTTTCATCAATCCTAACTGTTCCAGAGATTCCTTGAATATTAAAACAATTTAAAAAATTTGATTTTATTTGCAACAGCATTTTAGAAATAAATTAGCTTTTAATTAATCACCTTCGAATGTTTTATTCCACATTTTTCTCGTTATGTGGGTTCCATTGGAGAGCTGTTCTTGTTCGAGCAGTGTTTCATTCAGAGCAAGGGCATACAAAACGAGGGCATCATGGAAGGCACCGACGAAACTGTTAACCTGACGAGTTTAAATTTCCATTTGACTCGCCTTAAATGTTACCTGTAACACTTCACTACCAACAGGTTTTTCAACTTCAATTACCTCTTCATCTCCAAACAATTCGTCATTGTATTCCACTTTGGCCCTCTGCTTGACATAATCTGAAAACTTCGTGTATTCTGAACTGTTTGATTTCCTCAGCGTCAAAGTCATTAAACTTTCAAAACCTTTCCTGGCTAAATCGTTTCGTTGACCAACATCATTTTGACGGAACCATGGCTTGGCAGAAGTTTTCAGATGGCTTAAAAATGCTTTATTTGTTATTTAAGGTTGACAAGTCGAATATTTGACATTACTTACTGAGTAAATAGGTCGAAATTCAGAAAAACATATTCCCCGTTGACGAAATTCAATTCAGCAGCTTTTATCATAATTTCCCGAACTGAGCTTGCAGAGGCACACAAAACGACAACTGTAACAAAAACAAAATATAATCTAATAAATCCCGACGGTCAATATTCGAAAAAGATCGTACTGGCATGTTCGAGACCAATTTCCCTAGTGAGTATTTGGCTGTAATCTCTTTTGTTCTCTGGCTCGTCAAATTGATATATTTTGTAATGGACAGCTTCTTGTGTGAAGAAAAACACCACGTCCGACATTGCCAAGTGACACAGTCTTGGGGTGACGTTTGCCCCTCCATCAGAGTCCACAAGCAGCACCACGTTGTCCCAGTTGAAGTACTTGATCACAGTATACAGACATTTTGCCGCACCATCAAAGGTAGCTCCGACTCTAGTGAGCAGGGGAAATTCAGGATCGGCTTTTGTCTTGTCCCGGCCATAGGGTCCAGACATGCCCCCCGGAGTGAGGACCGCCAGGTTCCAATACCTGGAATATCTCGCCACCGGAGCAAGGCTGTACTCGCAGATGGGACCAAATAATATTTGGACATCCCTGTGCAACTTGTAAGCATTGATTGGAGCGGCTGTATAATCGCAGTCGGTGTCCACTTGTTTAATGGTCAGATGACATCGATTTGCAAAAAGTTCTTTGGCTAGGGCGTTGTTATTTCGAGCATAGTCCACTGCTATGTATGCAAGTCGCAATCTGAATAAATGAGTTGAAGTGTTTGGAGCTAATATGGCGATGGTAATGTTTGGAACTTTGGGTGGATTTGTGGATGAAGCAGATGTTAACGGCATATATGTGGTACGTCTGACTTTCAACGACCAGTTTTCAGAGTACTTGTTCTCGTAAAAATCCACAGTTGCAAGGTCATCATCAAGATCGCTTTTATTCGAGACTACATTATCTAAAATGATTGTTTGAAATTTCTTTCTTGAGGCTTGGAGATGGCAAATGTATAACGATACCAATAAAAAACGATATACAGTCTTCATACGTGCAGACTGCCAAATAACAGATCAAAAGAATTGTTTCTGCATAACTAACTCAATGAGATTTCATTCGACGAATTCAAAGTATTCGCAGATTGGCTGTTTATAAAGAAGCAATGCATTGAATTGAACTTATTGGTATTCATTAGCTGCTCAGCTCATCGTCAACAAATGGGTTAAATATCACTGCTTCAATGCTGTGAATGAGCGTGAGGCATGTTAGCAGAGGTCGTCAACAACCTTCAAGTTTAAGCTGTTTTTATTCGTCCCACAATATGGAGCAAAAGTAATTATAACCCGCTTAGGCTGAGAGAATTAATTGCGCTTAATGAAACAGACTCCCCACAATCTTGGTGCAATTGCTTTGTACTCACAATTAGCTTTTAACTATCTTCACCCTTCACATTTGCCAGTTTAGTCATCAAGACCCAACAACTTAGTGACATTTATCAATTTATTCAGTAAAAACTGCATGCATATCTCAGAAAGCAGCTAAACGGATAAAACATCTATAAAATAAAGCCAATGACTAACAACCAATGAGTCCCTTCCAATGAACGGCCAAAAATAACTGCTCAATTTTAACAATAACATGATAATACAAATTGAAAATAAATAATTTAATAATAATCTTCTATTGATCTGGATCACAAAAGATCACAAGGCAAAATGCATTACAAGCAGGAAAAAAGAAAATATAAGAAAGTTGTGTTTCCATGAGTCTTTAGTTGTTGCCCAGAATAGCCAGAAGAAGTCTTCTGAAGTCACCTCCACAATCATCCTGGATGAATTTTGAGAGGGGTTTTCCATAGTGCTCTTGGAACTTCCTTGAAATATTCTTCAGGTCAAACTGCAAGTGAAAACCAAGATTATTGACAAGGTGTCAAAATGCAAACAACCAAATCTTGCCTCAGAACGAGTGACAATCAGACGGATGAGTGACTTGTCGTCTGTTCCTGCTCCTGCCATGCTGTTGTAGAGTCTCTCAGCAAAGTATAAGTTAGAATCCCAAGCATAAGTCACTATATCAATTAAGCAAATTAGCTTCAGAAATTGTAATCTCATCTGACAAATAATTTCTCCCACCTAAGGCACAAAATCCATCCTCCAATGTTCCTGTCATCTCACTCTTGATGGAGTCAATGATTCCCTTACCAGAAATGGCTCTGTACTTTTCAAAAGTGGCCCTCAGCTGAGGGAAGCTTCTGGT
>MPNW01000003.1:257352-281739 GCA_011800805.1 Hirudo medicinalis
ACCAGAAGCTTCCCTCAGCTGAGGGCCACTTTTGAAAAGTACAGAGCCATTTCTGGTAAGGGAATCATTGACTCCATCAAGAGTGAGATGACAGGAACATTGGAGGATGGATTTTGTGCCTTAGGTGAAATGCATTTCTGTTGTTATACAGTTATGTTTAATTAACATTAATAAAATTTCTTTAAAAGTTCAATTTATTTGGGATTCCAATGAATATTTTGCTGAGAGGTTGTACAAGAGCATGGCTGGAGGTGGTACTGATGATTGTTCCCTCATAAGACTGATTGTCACCCGCTCAGAGGTATCTGACTTCTTTGATTTACGTTTCAATTCACCTGCTTAGCCCAACCAATGAATTTTTTTTTATTTTAGTTTGATCTGAAAACTGTCTCCCAAACATTCAGCAAATTGTATGGCAAATCACTGAGGGATTTCATATCTGGTGATTGTGGTGGAGATTATTGCAGGCTGCTTTTGGCTGTTCTTGGAAACAATTAACTTCCTGGATGAGGCTTTTATAGCTTTGTGATGTATTGAATTATTTATTTTTGCTTGAGCTGCAGATGATTGCTTTCAGTGTTTTAGGTATTTTGTTGCCTCTTTTTAGTGGTCACCACACATCTTTTACAGCTGCTTTTTTCTGGTTGTTGCCACTGTTATTTCTTTTTAAAGCTTGAATTCTACATATATAATAAAGATATATATGCTTTTTATGTTAATTTCCTACTAGATGAATGAACAAAGTCAGGTAATAAGCATATAGTGTAAAGCATAAAGCCTTAACACTGGTGATGGGCACTCTGGTGATTCCCTGTCTATGCTCCTTGGTAGGAGTTTCTTAGTACAAAGTCAAGTAATAAGCATAAAGTGCAAGGCATTGAATATTGTAGGATCACACATGCTTAGGCATTTTTAAACATTAGGCAGCTACGGTATCCCTCAGTCAATATACCTCGGGAAGTGGGCAGAAATTTGTCATGGGGGAGGGAGGGTGTTAACTAAGCCAGGGATGCATCTCTCCAACTGTTTACGGATTTGACCATGGATGTCGTTTGATTACTATTTGTTTTTTGCTTTTTCAATGCCAAATTGAACAAACTTCTAAGGCTAGGGGTTTTCTTGTTGCTTATAAGTGTATGTTGGGATAAATAAGACTTTGAATATCTCAGCAGTTTAATGATGATGGACTTTGAATACGATGGTCCCACTCGTTTCATCCCACGTCAAGTCGTCGCAATCTGTCTAGAAGCTGATGACATGCAATGGTCTGTTTATATTCAGAGGCTTCATTGCATTTTTTTGTTATGTTCAAATTGTCGTGATCTTTGCCATTCCGTTCGCCTAAGAATACAATGTACGATTTTCTTGACTAGAACCTAATTTTGAGATTAATGGTACACAACAAAGTCATTAAGCAATGATATCATTTGCTTTTTAAATTATGTTTTCCTGTCTTTTTTAAATTATACGTTAATAACGGTAGCTATAATGGCTAAGCAACTTTTGAAGTTATGCAAATAACTATGTTAATCAAATTTATTTTTAAACGGACACGGCATTTATGCATAACATAGCGGGCTTTGTTTTAGCTAAATGTCCAGTCTAGACCTGAACACAAACAGTAGGAAACATTTATTGAGTTTACGATATTTTGTCATATCTGCATTGTGTCATTGATATGGACATATACAAATATAGCGAGACCGAGTTCATCCATAGCCTTAATAATGGTTTAAAAAAAACAAAGGTACTTTTGATTCCCTAGGATTTAATTTAAACGAAGTAATAACTTAGACATGGCTTTTACAGTTCGAAGAAATCATTGAGACAAGATGGAAAGAGGCAGTAACGGCTGGGCTTTTTAAGTATTCATTAGATGACATGAAAACAAGAATTGTACCTGGTGAAAAGAAATATGTCTTGCAAGTTGTTTATTTTGTATATATATTTTTTTTAGCAGACATCCTTGAACTTACAGTTAGAGCCTTTTTGAACAGCTTAATGAGAAGAGAATGAGTGAGAGAAGAAAACCTGAAACCTTTGAAAGTTGTGAAACTCCTTTTGACAAAAATAAATTTAATTTCAATAAAGTCAGGCCAGGAGAGATACTCTTCAAATTTGAAAAAATTGAATGTGGAAATCCAAATTTAGTATGTCAACAGATCAAGTTCAAAACATCATTTTTTTAAGGCATTATTTTAGCATCAAAACTATTTAGAAGTATTTTATGGAATAATTTATGATTTTCATGCTTATTTTGTGTGCATTTCTCTAAAACAAATAATTTCTTAGAGTCAGCTGTGGATTATTACAGGGTAGTGATCATGCTGTCATGGTTAATGTGAGCCCATTGGAAAAAAACCACATTCTCCTTGTTCCCAATGTCACCAAAGGCATTCCTCAGGTTGTTTAAGTTGCTTAGTAATTGAATTCCTTTGTTATGAACCATAGAGCAGTCACTGTATCATATCAAACTAGTAGATTTTCAAATTCTTAAATTTAACTACAATGCAAGTAGTCATACTTAGTACTGTTGGAGGAAACCTTATAAACATTCCTTATTACATTTAACTAACTATGAATTGTAATTCTTTTTCAAAAAGAAGCAGCAGTGAAACTGTGAAACAATTTTAATTTAGCAATTTTAAAATTATTCTAGTTTATTTAATGTAAGATAAATATTAATGAACTTTCAGAAGCTGGATGTTGTGGCAGTTCAATTGTCTATAGAGCTAATGCTCCTCACTTCAAATCCGTAGGTTTTGAAACTTCTGAGAATTGTCATTGAGAGAGCATGCATTTTCATTTCTTTATTTCAGTGCATGGAGGATGGGTTTCAACAGTTTGTGTGCTTTGGCATCAGTAAATCATCAACACATCCATGCATGGACTTTAGAGCATAAGATTTATTTGGAGCACGCGGTTGGTTCCTCTTTGCCTGTCACCTTCATTTCCCCCGCAGCTCTTTTTTTGATAAGAAATTTCCAGCATCATTTCAATCACATTCATACTTTTCTGATTCTCATTTGTAAGACATACAAAGAATGAAAAGCCATTTTAACTATAACCATATTATGACACTTATTTTGGCAAAGATCAAATATTCATACAATGAGATGGAGTCTAAATTTGGATGTTGCTAGATTGTAATTTTATTATTCAGTTTTATAGCTACTTTTGCATTAATCTCAAGATTCAACATAAACTTAAGACTTAAGCAGACCACTCAAGTCATTAATGTGGTTTTGTAATGAGCAATTGAACTTATTATTGAGGAAGGACATTCTGTACCAAGATAATGGACTATGGCCTTAAGTTTAATCCTGCATGAATACTGAATAATTCTACAAAAATTGTACAAAACATTCATACACAAAGTGTAAAAAAATCAAAATATCAATTCACAATCACTTACATCAGAAACTTAAACTTACATGTTAATGCAGGTTAAATAGCTGCATATTCACTTTTAATATGATTATTAATTTTTACTCATTGAAGGTTGTACTTTCAGAAAGTTAGGAATATTGGAGGGACAAATCTTTACATTCTCAGTGATGGATGCATCCAGGCATTTGCTTTCCAGCTCCATGGATCTGGTGTCAGCAACCTTTCCAGGTAAATATTTGCAGGGAATTAATTTATACAAGCTGTATTTTAAAATGTTTCCCATGACAGGGAAGTATTTAGGGCTGCTGAATTCCTTCACTCAAACAACATCCCACACAACCTCTTTATAACTAGGGGCGAATCATTCTCGGACGAAAGCACGAACACAGTACGAGTTTTCATTTTTCCTCGGAAGATGTTCAATGGTGAAGTCAACTTTTAATTATAAACCAATATGAGACTAATGACATCCAATGTAATATTTTTTGTTTCAGGTTGCAAGCTCTGCTCAGTAAAGATGCAACCTTTCAACGTTGCTTGTGCAGAACTTTCAGGACACATTCCAGTTTATGGTTAGATATTTGAAACTAAATAAACATATTCGTACATTAATAATCAGGTTCAGATAAATAATTTGATAAAACAACCAAGCTTTCTAATGATTTCAATGAAAAGTATTTTTAAAATAAAAATTGTATGAAAAGTCTTAACTGTGACTTAACAATATAATTAAAATCATGTTAAACGATGCCAACGCTCTCATTTTAGACTCAGATGCCTATGAAAGATTGATTGAAAGAGACATAGATGAAATAATTAGGAAAGAAATGATCTCGCAAGATGAGTTTGATGCACTCTTGAACAAAGTGGCAGAGTTGATGCGTTAAAATAACTTGCCGCACGTTTTGAAAATACAACCATGCGTTTGATGCCTCAATGGCGTTTTCACTTGTTTATTTATTTAGATTATCTTATTTAAATGGACCATATTTTGTTGCATCTTAAATGGACTATAAGTAGTTGCTTCTTTGCAGGCAACACAGAAAATAATTAAATAAAAACATTAAGACCATTAGAAAATCATGAAAATGTTTAAAATCTTATGGAAAATTTGAGAACAAGAGGAAAAACTAGAAAATGAAACATGAAAAAAATGAAAATGACCAGCAATTTTGATGTTAAACCCAATGGAAGTCTTCACTTGGTAATCATTAATTTCTCATTAATAGCTAAATATTGTGAACAGCAGCTACAAAACAACATTCATGACAACTAGTGCAATTGCTATCTGTCGTGGTAACATGTGGCAACATCGATGATTACACCGTCAACAGAGGAATACTGATAGCGATAAGAATAACTCAACAATCAAATCAACAAAATGTTCAATAAGGTGACTCAGCTAATGCTCTTCTTCATAGCTTCTGATCTTCAAACACAAGTTACTTGGAGAGTCAGACTCTCTGCTTCATGGAGTGTTTTATTAAATTCTGTTTTTGCCTTCTTTAGGACAAATATCAACAAAGCTCCAACAAGCAAGAACTACAAGATGTTTCATAAATCATGATATAATATCATGTTGCTAAGAAAGCAAATTCTTAGGTGACTAAGTTGTATGAAGGAGCAATTATATCAATAACATTCTTGTAGTTATTGCATGGGGACACATAACACAAGAAAATAAAGCATATCTGATGTGTAATGATAAAACAATACAAACCTGTGTGCCAAAAATTATTTGGGCGAACTTGTTGTCATGGTCTGTTGACACAACGTCCTGCATGGATCTCAGAGTTGATCCTATGTATGTGTGCAGGCCCTGAGTTGGGAGCATTCCAATCATCGACGCAGACAAATACCTCCAGAGATTCATCTTACAAAGCTGGTTTAGAAGCGAATATCACATCACCGATTTAATTTAGTGCGTCCGAATAAGATTATGTTCCTTATAATTTAAATAATAATTATTAAGTTTGTAGAAATAATTTACTTGCAAACCACAAGAATTAAATATTTGTGATCAATTATAAAGATGAGAAGCTTAACGTACAGAAAATAAGGCATTTTGCAGGCCGAACGGAATGGGTGTCAACCTTGCCAGCACAATGACCTTGAAGCCATGTCTGCTTTCAACAATGGACATTATGGTTCTGAAACTGGTGTTGCCCGAGATTTGAGTCAGAATACATCTCTTCAGAGAGGAATGATTGAGAAGAAAGTGAGAAACAGTTATTCCTACCAAAGCACAAAAGAAGACTATGGCCATGCCATAGATGACACCATACAGATACCCTGCGGCCAAATTCAACAAGACATAGCCCCAAGCCATTGGCAATGAGACAAAAATAAAGAGAATCAAAAAACATAAAACTGTCAAAACTGAATGACTTTGTTCGAGTGCTACTAAGGCTTGCTTTACATAATTGCTAACAAAGAATAAAACTATGCAAGCAATGGAGGCAAACATCATTAAAGAAATGATCAGATTCAATTTGTTGGTAAGGCTTCGACTATTACAACAGATGTTCAATTCAAAGGAATCTAAACCAGAAGAATATGATTGCATTATTTGAGATTGACTGTAAAGTGATTGCTGCTGGCTCAAATCATTTGAATCTGTTAGTTGATTCAATGCAATATTAAAATGGCTGCCTAACTTGAAACTGTTCATATTTTTACCATTTTCTACAACATCGCTAACATTTGCGCTACTGAGCATGCACTTATTCCAGAATAATTGGAGATGATTTCTTGAATAGCCATAGAGGGAGAACATCTGGCAAATTAACGTAATAAAATGATAATTTTACTTTAATTCGAAATCTAGTTATATGAAAATGATTTTTTTTTAATGAGTACTCACTTAAATAAGTGTAAGTAATTCCTAAATATATAAACTATCCATGAGGCACCCTAGCCAGCTCGTTACTAAAAGATGATAAAAAACAATAAAATAGAACCAGCCACTTCTATTTATATTTACTTTCGAACTATTGATGTCACCGTTTAAAGTGTAATTGACAGCACAAAATAAATAATTTATCAGTAACTTATTTCCAGTTACATAATTTATTTTGATATATATAAATTACCAAACATTTATTTTCGAAAGAAAAGTAAAATAAAAATAGCAAATAATACTATAAAAAGGCCGGTTAAAGGGAATAAATTTCGCCACGCATAATTACCAAAGACAACTATGCCGATAAAATTAATTCAGGTAATAAGATTAATGAAATTGGCCAACGGGAGTCTCCAGTAACATTTTATCCTTAGAAACAGCCTTTTTATGTGATTTTGCTAATATCACTGTTCAACTCTCAGCTTGTTTTCTTTACTAGATTGAAGTTTTTTTCTTAAGTTATTCAGCTTCCACATTGAGTATAATATATAAAAAATATAAAAATTCAAACTGCTAATTTTTTGTTGGACCTTTGGTTGTTTACGCAACGAATAGCTTGTTGCTATATGTTATAGCATTTGTTCTAAAACTGATTCAAACAAATATTACTATGAATTATAGAGAAATGTTGTTATTCACGGTTATATACAAAAAATGAAGTTTGAAGACTTAAACGTTTTAATTATTGCCATTTTCAAATTTAGAATTAGGGTTGATCTTTAAAGATATGTTTCATGTCTTACATTTTTTTCGAATTATCTTTACTAGATACGTGAAATTGTTTTAGAGGTTTACCTTTAATCAGATGTTACTGGCGTTGCCATAAAATATGCAGCATATTGCAAACAACGATGATAGCCGAGTTTTAACCTCATTTTATATGACATTAAATTTAGCAAATTATCGAGACAAATATTTGAATTTTGAGAGAATAAATTTTGAGGTTTGAAAAAGTTATCATTCCAACAGACTTGTTTTTTTTTTAACATCTGGATGGAGAACCTGGTAGCACATGCTCAACATGCAAAACATGTTTTATTAAGGGACTTCGTTTGAATCGGTTAATAATCAGATAAGCTACAACGATTTAAAACTATCATTTGAGATGTTAATTACGATGTTTTTAAGCAAAAAATTGCTTTCAGAGTTTGGAGAATTTGAGCACGTGAAATTCTCGGACTCGAGCACATCTCCGTTGCAAGGAACGTAATGAGAAAAACAATAATAAACCCATCAACATCGGGTCAACGAGAATGTAAGCATGCTATTTATATTCATTTTCTGTATGACATAATTACTCCGATGCCTAGGCTGTAATGATAACAGGACTTTAGAGTTAGCGCAAGCTGTATGAATCTTTTAAATAGGCTTTCAAACGAGTTGCAGCCTGCTCGAGAGTATTTGGGGTTTTGTTAGATTATCCATAACTACGCCTACAATTATTTATATACATTTTCATCTTTATATGAATATTTCTCTCTTGGTATTATTGAAAAACGAATTTGAGATATCTTAGAATCGATTATACTAGTTGCTGTTATGTTGGCAAGGGCGCTCTCATTGTCACAATGCATACCGCATACAATTCTTAATTGCCCGCGCACTTTATGGAAAATTTTTAGCGGAACTAAATTACTGGATGGAAATTTTTTAACGACGTCCCAAGTATAAAAGCGGTGTGCTTTAACGTGGAATGAAGTTAGGTTGTTCGACTGAGATTGATTAGCAGTTTATTTTTTCATAATCTCAGATGCAGATACCGTCTAATAGAACCGAGAAATTGCTTTCTCCTTTGATTGGATTATTCTTATGAATTGATGAATATTATTTAGTCGAATCGGTCTCACTGGTCTGCATGAATCGAAGGTAAAAATCCAAAAAATACGGTTTATTATCACCTTGAAATGAAACTTTCAAAGAAACGAGCTAAAGGAGACAAGAAGACAGATTCCAAACTTCCAAAACGCCACGTCCGCCTCCCAGATTCGGGAGGTTCCGATGAGACACCTTACGTGAGAAGGTGCATGTCGACTGAACTTCTCCAACTCTTGTGCCTTCAGCGTTCGCTACTCGATGTGGCAGATATTTCTTCGTCGAGACAAGAAGAAACCCCTCCACTGAGATCCAGCGAGGACACGAGTTCATCTTCAAATCATCGCCATCCTTTCGTAAACATATCCATGTGGAGTTTGTCGACAAAAGGAGACGGTGTGGAAGACAGTCAAGAAATGGGACTGAAGGAGAAAAATCCGTATTTTCTAGATTTTGTAGATCTGTACACGAAAGTTAAGGATTTTCAAGCTAGACGATGCGGAAATCAGCCTGAATATGAAGCTATTCGATCAGTTTCTCTGCCCAGCCTTAAGGAACTGCCTTCCTTTGCACATTTGCTTTCAAAGCTCACGTCCTACTTCGATGAAGACATCGAGGAGTTTTGTGAAGCTAATGTAGAAGATGGCTTGCATGATTCAAATGCACCTTCATATATTAAAGCCTTCTTCAATGGCGACAGGCCCCAGGATCACGGATTCGGACCAATAATTCCTAACATCCTAAGCGATGATAGTAAGAAGTCGTCTCTCAATGATTTTCTCAGCAGAATAAGCAGGGATCCGACCGATGTGGTGAAGATTGTTTTTGCAACAAAAGTAAGGATTTAGCTTCTCGTCTCCAAGCGGGCACATCGAGAAGGCAGGACCAAACCAAGGCATCTTCTAAAAACAAGAAAAAATGGCCGTTAAAGAATAAAAACCAGTCTTCACCTCATAAGAAAATGAGAGGCCGCTCGAGCAAGTCAGACACCTATCGAAAGCCTTATAGTAACTCTGATCGGTCGAAAGCCTCGAGACATGATGGCAAGTTCCAGACATCGTTCGTCAAATCCCTCAAAAACAACGGAAAGGAACAGAAGAAGCTTCTCGAATTGTTTCAACTTCTTTTCAAGAAACACAAAGCCCGTGAGCGACTCAGTGTCATTTCCAAACTGCCAAAGAGGAAGACTCTCAACTCGAATCAAGCCAAGTCGAAATATAAGAGCCATTCACGAAGTGGCCAAAAAACTCTGGAGAGAAAACAGGGAATCTCCAGTTCGAAAAATAGGAACGTGAATTTTGATGACGACACGACGAAAACATCTGGACAAGGAACGGACTCGGTGGACACGGGCACGAATAACATCGAGGATTCTTCCCAGAAATCAACTTCCCCGCTGAACCTACAGTCAAATTGTTCCTCACCGACAGGAATCTGCAAGCGTCCGATTCCATCACCAAGGAAGCACGTGATGGACGAATCGAAGAATGCAGAAAAACTTCAAAATGAAGTATTCAAAGAAAATCTCGTAGGATATTCTGGCATGACTTGCAGCTGGGACATGACGAGAAGTAAATTCCACGTAGAATGCAGCAGGGTTAGAGATAGTTCTTCCACACCTACCTTTCAACGTGACAAAGATGATGAGAAATTGTACAGGAGTAATTTTAAGGATGGATCGTTGTCCAATTCCGTCATTTCGCCTGAGTCCACCTTTTGTGAGGGAAGTTCCAACGAGGAAAGAGAACTCGATCTGCCGTTAATTTTTCCCAGACGACAATCTCCTGAACTAGTTAAAGAAAGATATTTCAATTGTCACCCTCCTAAAACTAACGAAACTTCTGCCAGCGAAAGGTTTTGGACAGACATCATGAGAACATTGAGGACTCCAAACAAACAGAGACCAGTACTAGCAGAGTTTTCCAAAAGTAAGCTGATTCCTGGTCCATTTAGTGCCAGTTTAACAGATCTCTTGAAGGAAAAACTACCCGATTTGAAATTGGATGGAGATTTTGGCACGCCTTCCTGCTACAAAATGCCATCCTTCCATGCGAGTCTGTCAAGCGCCACTTCTCTGCCTTCCGGTCTTAACGGCTCGCTAATTTCAAATAAACATGATGAAAGCAGCGCAGTGAGTGAAGATCACTACTCGATCTATTGTCCTGGACGAAAAGATTCGGTGATGGGTGAGAAATCTTTGTCTTCTATTCTTACCCTAAAGGAAGAACCATTGCCTCCAAAATATCCATCGCCTGGAACTCTTTCTTCTGAATTATTTCTTGACGAGTACTGGACGCACAATTTAGATACTTCGACCTCATTTGACTCTCAAATGAATGAAGATTCTCTACACATTTTAGAATCGAAGTTTCAAGATGGCGACTTTTCAGCCAAATTAACAGAGACGTTACTTCAGGCTACGACCATAAGAGACGAAGCTTCCGTTCAGGCCGACATGTGTAAGCCAAACACTACCTCTGTTTGCATTCAGACTTCGGATGTTTTTGACAGGTGTGTTGCTTCCAC
Organism: Hirudo medicinalis; assembly: GCA_011800805.1. Lineage (NCBI taxonomy): Eukaryota > Metazoa > Annelida > Clitellata > Hirudinida > Hirudinidae > Hirudo > Hirudo medicinalis. The sequence goes on from MPNW01000003.1 coordinate 267,983, forward strand.
CTCTATCAGCAGCTTGACAAAAAAATCAGATTCAAATTCATCGACATTGATGATTGTCAGGCAACTCACTAAGCCTCATAAATTGATCAGCGTGCCTTTGTCCAACGCCCCACTAATTGCACAAGTGTCGAGACACCAAAAGAGTCCTGAATCTAAAGTCAGGCGTAGTGTTCGAATTATATCTCAGAAAAGAGTCAAAAAGGTTGTGCGTTCTCCTTCACCTCCTGTCGAAACTTTTAGATCCAAACCTCTGCAAGAAAACCTCATTTCAGACAAACCAACTGAAATAGCTAAGAATCTGGATTCTTCTGCAACCCGCACACGTGGTAATGTTTACCTGCGAAGCATGATTTTATTTGGAGATAAGTCAAACAAGTCCCCGAAACTTCGAAAGACCAGAACCAAGAAACTTGTAGACAAGAATGCCGAGATAAGAATGAAATACTTTGAAAATAGAAATAAGAATGTCTCTTTCAGAAACTCTAGCAACATCAATCAAAACTTTAGGGATGGTACAGCTAGAGAGCGTAACAGCAATAGCAATAGAAAGACGAAGCTAGCTGACAATGGATCATCAAGCACAGATGAGGACGTCATGGACCAATGTCTCTTGCCTATACTTAACAGCTGTGCATCACCTCAACAGACAAATTTCAACGCCAATGATCGATTTTCGAGATTCATGAACCAAGGGAGATTCGAAGAAGCCCTTGAAATAACTTACGAGAAAGACTTTTCTGTCGACTGGGAGGATCCCTGGTCAGGGGAGAGGGCATTGGTGTGCGCCGTAGTGAAGTCTCAGCACGAAATCGTCGAAAGACTACTCGAGCTGGGTTCCATTTTGGACGCTCCCGACTGTAATGGAAGAACCGCATTCCTTGCCTCAGCCATTCAGGTAGACCACAGGACGGCATGGCTCCTTCTGAGTCACGGACTCGAAATTTTCTGCGCTGCGCCTTTGAAAGTGGCCCACGGTCGATCAAAAGACATCGCCCAGTTTGCCAAGTTTTTAGAGCTAACAATTTTGTCAGGATACAACCCTGGAAAGGAACTGAAATGGTTTGAATCTGTCTTGAAGAGCAACTCCCCCAGCAACGACAAAGAGAAATTGATTGAATCAACTCTGAACTTGCTTTCTTCTTGCAAGCAAGCACACTCTCTCTCCATGAGTTGCTTCATCTCCATAAGACGTCACCTCTCGAAAGTCAACAAAGGAAGATCCATTGCACAGTCGCTGAGACATTTACCTCTTCCGAAATATCTAAGGAGTTATCTATGCATGGACGATATTATGTAGGCAGTTTGTCTCTCTTTGTTTAATTCGTTTCACTCCATGAATCTGCTCATTGAAATTGTTTGTGCACTCCACTCTTTTGTACACTCGTTCGCCTCTGAAATGTTGATATTATCGATATTATGCTATTTATCCAATGAAATTGCCGATATGCAATCATTCACTAGTTATGTTAATTTATTTACTACGTCACCAGATTATTAGGGAATGAAGGTATTGAAATATATCTGGCTCTATTCTAGCTGTTTTTCTATTTTTATAACCACATTTCGAGATGAGGCGCATCAAGGAGACCATCTCTTGAAAATGCACGACTTTACATCTTTGTTCATTCAATACATTCTTATCCTTGCAGGTGATTGTTGTCCTAAGCATTTCTATGTCAACGGCATTTATTTGGTAAATATGCTGCACGATGAGTTTAATAAACTTTTCAACTCATTTCAAAATGCTCTGCAGGTTTGTGTCTTAAACAAGTTAAACTGAGAGTTAATGTTTTTATGTCAAGTGAAACATGACTTCAAATGTGCTTTAGGAGGCCTCACGGAGTCAGCCTCAAATTGAAAGATATATTCTTTTTTCTAAAGGCTATTTATTTAAAGTTTGAAAATTACATCATATATTAAGTGCAATTAAGTTATTTATTAAGATATTTAATTAAGATACGGTTAAAATTATTTTTTTCAAAATTCACAACATTGACCGCTAAACTTGCTTCAACTTGGCTCAAAGTATCGGTTAATTACTTGTAGAAATGTAATTATATTAAAGGAAATTTACAATTTTTGAGTGCCATCTCAACTGTTGGCTCGTGGTTGATGAGCTACCTCATTGGATGTGTTGGTGAACCAAATCAGGTGAAGCCACGAACATAACAATTCTCACCTCAATTTGATATTCTCAAAGGTCAATCCGAAGAAAGCTGTTAGTTGACTTTTGTTGCCGACCCCCAATCATTGAAGTCATTAGTCACCTATGATGATTCACAGAAATCGAACCTTGAAAGGAGATATTTTCAGAATTCTTGGCAGATCTCACCAACCTCGCCCTAATTATTTCACCATTTATTTCTAGGAACATCCACAAGCAAGCGACCTTGAAAAACAAAGAATTACTCGAGTGTAGACCTTAAAGGACATTAAATGATAATGAATTTAATTTAAAAAAAAAAGAAATTCCAATTCATTTTAAATTTGTTTCGCATTCGTTACTTAATCGAAGATCAATTTCATATTGATCGAACCATCGAGATTGAAAGAGATGAAATGAGAGGATGGGGAGACGAGGGTGTAGGAAGGAGAATGTTCTGCATGAACGGACTCATTCCACGTCATTTCCACCGATGCATCCATCGGGACTCCTTGAATCTCTCCAGAAAGATTGTAAGTTTCTTTGACCACTTAATTATTTATTACGTAATCTTATTTGTATGCACATCTAGTTGTTAATTAACATTAATTAAGTGCTTTCGAATTTTAAGAATGCAACACGTACAGGTTGTAAATTATAATATGATTATAATGTAATATAATATTTTTAGAATTATGCTCGGAAGAACTTTCTTCAGCTTAGGTATCTTATTGGCATCGGTTGTTCCTTTTGCCATGACCATTGACAATCGCATCAGCCAGCATCACCACCACCACCATCATCATCATGAAAACTTTCCTCACCACTGGAAAGATGATGACGCATGTCCAGAAGATGTGGTCGAATGGAGGACGAGAAGTGGTGAAATAATTTTCACAGGAACCGTCAGAAAAATTGTCGTCGCGGATGAAAGTTCGGACGACCGCTACCGTGACGATGATTTCGACTACAGACACGAAACTTCGAAGATGGCATTTGAAGAAAACGTTTTGGAAATGGAGGAGGGAATGAGACTGAGTGCAGTCGTGGAGGTCAAGAGGGTGCTGAGGGGAGGGCAGGCCCTCAACAGACTGCCAGAGAACGGCGGACACGTAATAAAAAGCGTCAACCAATTGAAAGTAGGGAAGAAATTGGTAGTAGTTGAGGATTTGAACAATCCCGAATTCTGCCATCCTTACGAAGCCATTAAAGTGAACGACACGAGAATATTTTTCGCTCTCAAATCACAAACAGGAAACCTGCGCCTCAATTCTTCTCTCGTCAAATTCTCACTGCGAAACGTTGAAATATTCGAGGTGGCCGTCAAAGGTGATGATTTGCAATCAATTTGTTGCATGAAAATTAAGCTCATCATTTTCATCCTGCCATCTCACTCATCGGATGAACTAGTGCGCAGAGGAGATTAGAACTAGCGGGATAAAGTTGGAAAACAAGCAGCTTTACGAGCGACTGAGCAAATAAAGCAGACTGGCTTCAATCAATAATGGAGGGACAGTTTAGATTGCAGCGGAGATATGACATTCCTGTGAGGACTGTCCTTCCATCTCTCGCTTGTTGCTATACATTCAAGTGTTGACCAAAAGCCAATTGTTTGTCCAGTCAATCATCCCACGAGACTCAACAATTTTATGCCGCAGTTGTAAATTGACGGCTCCACTCGATGTTCAATGATAAGATTACAATGATATGATTAACATTGTCAATAAAATATTTTACCTTAATAAAAATTACAATAAAAATCTTATAAAGGTTAATTTTGTCTGTCCAACAGAATTGCTTTACCTCCAAAAATCAAAGAACAAACTTTACGGTATGTCGATGATGATGATGATGATGATAACTCGAGGAATTAAAATTATTAAAAAAATATTCAATTTCAGAAAAAAGCATGAAAATGCATCTCTCGGGACGACCGAACACAGGTCTGTTTATCGTTTTGAACCGAAGTGTTTCTGCTCTGGAAGCAGTAAAGCATGAACGTCGATATCCATTAAAAAGGACACGAAATGCACATATTTTCAATGAACTTGTAATCTGCGCGCATCAGCCACATTTTCCAAGCGAACACCGCGTCGCGATCTGGCGGAAGTCAGTACTTTTTCTCAGTTCGGAAATAAAGCACTCAGAATTTCACGAAACATTTTCGTGGAGTTTGAGAGATGGCGAGTTGGAGACATTTGCATATAAATCATCGGGGGATATGTTTGTTGCACGTTAGGTCTGCAAGATACTCTGCCACAAATTGAGAGAACTTTATTGATCATCTTCCCAGACAATCATCCTTGGTTCTTTCTCTTTTTTTTTATCTCCTTCCATCGGCAGAGGAAAACTCTTCTGACGACCGGACGAAAACCCATCACAATAAAGAATATTTGTGAATAAAATTATTTAAAAATTACTGTAATAATAAAAATTATTAAAAATTCTGACGCGAGGACGAGCGATGGAGAATGGAAATCAATACTTATCGATTGTCTGGAACATTTTAAGCTCACAAGTCTCGCATCGATCGATGCAAGGATTTTGAAGAACTTTTGAGTGGATTTTTTACTTTCCAGAGAGATTTATGAACTTCTGTCTCAATGTCACCTGTGATGGAGGTTCAACTTGCGTCCTTCTCTTCAATGGAACAGAGATAACTACCAGATGCAAGTGCCAGGATTTCTGCACAACGGAAAAGCAACATGGTGCTATTGCTGATGATGATAATGACCCTGTCTGCGGAGTTGATGGAAAAAACTACAGGAGGAAATGTGAACTGGAAAACGTCAACTGCAGAGAGAAGAGAAATATCAAGGTCAAATTCCCTGGGAAGTGCGGTAAGTTTCAAGGGCTAAGAGGTCATGAGGATCACTTGAGTTCACATTAGGCCATACGAAATCCCGCCTAAACATATCTTAACCTTAAGAATAGTCGGATTACAAAATTTGTGGAGAGAAATTGATTCCTGCACTATTTACTGCCAGATCCCTGCTCCTCTTTCCTCTGCCAGGATAGACAAACCTGCGTTCTTGATCACGTGACCCGACAGCCATTGTGCCGATGCGGTTTCTCTTGCCCTATGAACTTTGATCCCGTGTGCGGGAACGATGGAAGGACATACATAAATGAATGTACGCTGAAAGAAATCGCTTGTGCCAACGGGGACGATGTTTGGGTTCTTTACAAAGGAGAGTGCTCCTCAGGTGGGTTGTCATGGTGTCATTACCTGGAAATTCCAGGCATTGTAGCAGCACTTGAAATTAAGTGTAGCATGTCAATCCGAATAGTCAATAATTTAATCCACTAAAACATGGAACGATGCGCGTAAACCAACCATCAACCGATTACACCACAGGAGAAAACCCTTGCTTCGACCACAAGTGCGGACCTCACGAGACCTGCAAGGTGGACCATTCCAACGCTCCCTACTGCACCTGTCCTTCGTCCTGTCCACCAATCTACATCCCCATCTGCGGAAGCGATGGCAAGACCTACGATTCCGATTGTCACCTGAAGATGGAAGCCTGTCTCTTCAGGGTGTCACTCTTCCCGAGACATCCAGGGATGTGCAAGGAGTCGTCCGCATTGACCTCTTCGGAATCCACAGCCTCACACAACCCCTGCAACAATTTCGAATGCCCTCAGAGTTCAAAGTGCATCGTGTCGAATAACCTTCCGACGTGCGAATGCATTTCCTGCATGGATGAATACAAACCTGTTGGTCTTTTGTAATTGTATCCAATTGGATCGAGCTATTTGCAACCACGCCCATCTTGTCGACCAGGTTTGTGGAAGTGACGGAGTTACTTACGACAGCGAGTGTCTGGTAAAGTTTATCAACTGCAAAGAGAAAACCAACACCACGATATCCCATCACAGTGCTTGTGGTACGCTTGTCTCTGTGGAGATGATTCATCATTCTTTTTTTAGAATAAAATATTTTTTTTGTTTTGATATACATCAATACACGCCGATCAATAGATGCCTGTCTGAAGAAAAAATGTGATTTCTTTTCAAAATGTGTGACTGACGCCGATGGGAGAGCACATTGTGTCTGCGACCACTCATGCTCCAACCGAGTAGGAAGGATGTTTCTGTTCACGTTGGAAACCAAATAACGAATTGTTCATTTAACAGACAGGAGACAAGATATGCGCCAGTGACAAGACCACGTACGGAAATGAATGCGAGATGGAACAAGCGTCGTGCATCCTGCAGAAAGAAATCTCTGTCTCCTCACGAGGACCCTGTGGTATTGTATCTTGGTAATTGAATCCCTACAAATGTTACGTCTTAAGTCTTGAAACTCGAATCTAGATTCCTGCGATGACGTGACGTGCAAGTTCGGAGGGATGTGCAGACAAGGAAAGTGCACATGTGATTTTGAGTGCGAACCCAGCGATCCAGTTTGTGGTGAAGATGGAATCAGTTACCCTAATGTCTGTCTCATGAGGAGATCAACTTGCAAGAGAGGAGTGCAGGTCAAGGTGTCTCATCCTGGTCGCTGTCAGTCTGAGGTTGATAAGGTCGAAGAATCCTCAGGATCTGGAGGTACGAGCGATGATGATGATATTGCTGTTGTTGATGATGATGATGATGATGACGATGACGACGACGACGACGACGACGATGATGATGAATCACGTGTCAATGTGACAATCAAATGTAATGTTTGTCGCCATTCGTTCCTAACACGCGACTGCTTTTGCTTGAAGTTCGTTTCACGGCTGAATTACCGAAACAATTGCACCGGCGAGAGTGAAACTGTAAAAAAAAAGAATGAAATTAATAAAGTAAATCAGACGTTGATATTATACGGATTTACCACGAAAACAAAGTAGGAAAAGCATAATTTGAAAACAAATGAATGCAATTTTGTTTTAAAGACTCTCCTGAACACACTATTCCAATGTGCGACAAAAACAACTGCAAGTACGGAGGAGTTTGTGCTCCAACCATAGGAGGGGGGAAAGTTTGCGTCTGCAAATTTGACTGTGAAGCACTCAGGTTGGAAAGATTTTGTTTTGTTTTTATAAATTAAGCTCTTCAAATATCCGAGTTCACTCTTACACAAAAAGGATGAGCATTTGAATTTCAATCAGTAGCTTCTCTTTTGTCGACAGAGCTCCAGTTTGTGGCAGCGATGGAAAAACGTACGGCAGTGAATGCCTCTTGAGAGAGGAAGCTTGTGAGAGGCAGTACTCAGTCAGAGTTCAATCACCAGGACCATGCGAAGGTTAATTGGGGAAATTTTAGTTTTGACATTTGCAGAGCATTTTAATCTGACGAGGAAGAAAATCTAATGACAGGTTTGGATTTCGAAGTTTGTGATGGTCGTCCTCCGCTGAGGAATCCTCTGACAAACCTCGAATATTCCTGCCACAACGACGTGTGTCCTCCATCCAGTTACTGTCATAAACAGGGGAGTTCTGCCAAATGCTGTCTCGAAGGTGTTACGTTTGTCTTTCGTCGATTGGAAAATTGAATGAAATTTGGATGAATTCGATGTTATTCCAGATGAAATTGCAGAAGAAAAAAAATCTATTTTTAGACTTACTTTCATCAGATTGCAAACTTAAATATTTAAATAAGTCTCAACAACTCTTGATGTTTCAGAGAAATAGCAAACATCCCCTCATACGCATGCTTCCAGATGAAACATAAAAATGCCACCCAATCATTTTTTTAAAATATTGATGCTTGACTCTGAGGTTTTTTCGACAATAATTTAGCAAACATTGATATTAAAAAGCACTTGCAATGTGAAACTGAAACCAATATTTGCGCTCGTATTTTTTGTGTACAAACGAACAAAAACCATCCATTGTTTCCGAATGACAGAAAGTTCGATAAAATCCTGCCTTCACTCTGCGAACGGATGCTGTCCAGATGGAAAAATATGGAAAGAATGCGAACGTGAGTTCTCCATAAACAGTTTCATTGATCGTTGCCATGCTGATGGTGGGGGATCTGATGAGAAATTAGTTTTGATCGAAATAATTAAGGTTTTTAATCAATCACCACGTGAGACTATATTTTGTAAGGCTACATTTATGTAGGACTACATTCACATGGGAGTATTTATTGCGTGCGTTGAACTGTCATCATTTATTTTATCAGCTTCCTGCCAATGCAGTCCCGTAGGTTCTTTAGCCCGCACCTGTCAACCTGATACAGGTGAGTGCAGGTGCAGACCGGGAGTTGGCGGTCCAATGTGTGACAGATGCAACCCGGGATACTGGGGATTTCCCAAGATCGCCGAGGGAAATGAAGGCTGTCTGCGTGAGTTGAACCGGTTCAATATAATCTGCTCTGAATTTATCAAATATATGCCCTACTATTTATGTAATTAATTACATTATTTCAGTTATTGTTTCTAAAATTAAAGATAATCGCCAAAATATTTCATGAAATTCTGTCATTTTAGCTTGCGCCTGCAGCAAATTAGGTTCTCTTCGTGCTGATTGTGACCAGGTGACTGGCAGGTGTTTGTGCAAACCAGGAGCTCTGGGACAGAAGTGTGACTTTTGCCCCAGTGGACAAAAACTTGAGGAGTGTTCAGGTTATTATTATTAGTATTATTATTATTATTATTATTAAATATGGCCTTTAAAATTTTAATTCCAAAATCGGTTCTAAACTTGACAACATTTTCATTGCACCTGTTTCAATACAATTTTGCTAGCGAATACGACACATTAATTTTAATTATAAAAGTTTTTAAAATTATAAAAATCATTAACAATCTCTTGCAATTTACAAATTATTTTCTGAATTTCAAAAAATTTAACATTTTATCAGGTGAGATGGATTTAACAACAAATCCAGCAGCTTCCACAAATGTTGAGAAGATTGAACTCTCAAATGATCTTTTCACTGACTTGCCTGAGACAGGTGTTGAAATAAAAATCATTCCAAACGACAACCAAACATTAACCTCCACTTTTAAATCTTCATTGCAGGATCAAAGATTCCATCACTTTTTGGGAATTCGTTTTTCCTTCTAAAGCTTCCTGCTCACTTCTCGAAAAGTCTTTCAGTCAGCATGAAATTCATGGCCACAAAAGAGGATGGAATTTTGTTTTTCGTCGGACACAAGGAAGGAAAAAGAAGAGATTATTATTTCATTGTACTCAGAATGAGACACGTTGTTTTCAGGTGCATGCGATTAAAGATGATAAAATTCAGCAGATGAACGAATAAAGAACTAAATGTGTTCAAACCTCAGATATGATCTTGGAAGTGGCCCTGCATTAATTTCCAGTCATCGAAAAGTAAAACTTGGAACGTGGCATCATTTGGAAGCGACCAGATTCGAAACGGAAGGAACTCTGAAACTGGATGATGGACCTCAACAAACAGGATTCAGTAGAGATCCGCTGAAATTTCTCGATCTCGAGAACGGTTATGCCTTCGTTGGAGACGTTGCCAACAGAACCAACCAGTTGTTATCAACTGTTATCAATTGATTCCTCAATTTTATTCTTAAAGTCTTAATTCTTTCTTTATTTCCTCACAGCGTCACTCAGTTAACTGGCGTCAGTCACGGCTTTCATGGATGCATTGAATATTTGAGCGTGAAAACTCACGATCAATTCGTCAGCTTGAATTTCAAGGAAACCCGTCTTGAGAAGAATATCATAGAAAAACATGGCATTGGTAAAATACTTTCAGTTAAAATGCTGTCTAATGATCCATTTGAAAATTAATTCGTTTAATTAAGCGCCTTTAATAGTTTTAACTAATGAGTATTGTTGCCATTAAAGACGAAAAATACTGATTAGCTGTTATTCAAAGGGGATTGCGGTGAATGCACAAAGACTCGGTGCCAGAATGAAGGAGTCTGTAACATCAATCAACCTGGAACTTGCACTTGCTCACCTGGATTTCTTGGTAGCTTTGAATATTAATAAAAATATATTTAATAAATTATTATAATAAACTAAGGTGCAAGTGAAATGAATTGAACTCTTGGTAACTGATTGTTCGGGTTAAAGGTCAACTTTGTGAATTGGAAAATGCATGTCTTTCGGATCCTTGTCGTAACTCAGGAACGTGTGTCTCCGTGGGTAATGCTACTTTCCACTGCAAGTGCAGGATTGGCTTCAGAGGAAATGTTTGCGAAATAGGTATTTAGTTTTTGTGGATGACTAATAGTCATTGGCTATGGATTACAATATTATTCACTCACGATGTTTTACATAATAATTTAAAGAATCTTTCAAATAAGTTTCAAATACCATTTTAAAACAACTTTTATTCCAAACAGGTGTAACATAAAGATAGTTGTGGCAATCTAATCTATTACTCAATTATTGTTAATTATTACTTGATGGTATTAATTGTGGATGATAACATCTTAAATCACCATTAAAACAAATAATTCAGATATGAAACGTCATGCTCGTTACACGCCGATAACGATGCCAGAGTTCCACAAAAACTCCTTCATATCAGCAAGTCTCTTGGACAATGTATCTCTTGTCAGATCGTTTTCCACAGAAATTTGGTTCTTGTCATACGAGTCCTCAGGTCTCAGGAAGGGAAATTCAACTTATCTATTATTAAATTCTTCAATTTGTCCAAATTAATTTTGTTTATATATTCAACTAATGATTCAACTTCGGGATTCTTGAAGGTGTTTTGCTGTCTGCCATGTCGAACGACTCGTCTAGCTATTTGGTGGTTCTGCTCAGATCCGGTGTTGTGCAACTCATTTTCAAGATCAAGAAAACATCAGAAATTCTAACGTTAACCTTTCATCTTAAAACTTTTGAAAATCTCCAACTTATTAAGCATTAACTTACGATTTAAAAAATATGAAAATCTATGTAAAACTGAAAATCTAATCAACTTATACAACAGAAGTCCAAAGCTGATAAAAGCCAGCAAGTGGAACAAGGTGCTTGTGACGATGACCAATGGGGAAGGACTTTTGATGGTGAACAACGACCACCCTGTGATGAGGCATCCGCCACTTACAAATAAATACAAGGAAATCCTTGATAAAAACAAGTGGCCAACAGCTTGGAACATCCGCTTTGGAAATATTCACGGAGCCCTTGATGGTGTCGTCAAAAATATGTCAGCCTTCCATGGGGCTTTCCAGAGGGTAACTAATGGTTATTCAGCCTTTACGCGGGCTTAGAATGAGCTATTGCTTAGTATTAATGGATGTCACTGTCAATGTCAATATTTGTTTGATAGTTTTTTTTTAAGACAAGTTTGTGAAGGACTTTGGGTAAATAGAATTTCATCATCCATGCTTACATATTGATATATTATATATTTATTGGTGTTTTTAATATTATTTAGAGTTTCAACACAAATATAAGCTAATTCAGATGTTTATTTGCATCGCCTATGTTTTCAAGATATACATCAACGGAGTGCGCATGTCGGACATCCTCCAACCGGTGACCTTCAGAAACGGAAATACCCTCCTCAGAGTTCTTGGCCAACAGCACGTGACTCAATATGACGGCTTCCCATGTCCATCGTCCAAAAATCCTTGCGAACCTCAAGGTGTTTGCATTTCTGTCCTCAATGAACACCTGTGCAGGTGCCATGGAAGGAATGTGACTCTCAAATCGTGTCAGAGTGAGTGTTTCTCATTAAATCAATTAATTATTTTTCATTGAAACTGAAACTTATCTTCCAGTCAAGTCTACTCCTCTTTATTTTGGCGGAGGTGAGGCTCTGAGTTACCAAACCAAAACTGAAGGGTACGTTGAATATTTTATTCAGATCTTGCAGTTCGCCACTTGGGTCATATAAATAAATTATGGCTGCCATTATTATTATTATTAATCTTCCGATCAATCGCCAAGACTTTTTAGTTGACATTTAGTTGCACCGGAAATTTTAATTTGTTATTAATTTTTACTGTAAAAAATGGCAGACTCTAATATCAAAGATTATAAACTGGTTAGTAGTAAATTGCGAGATCTGATGGTTTGGTTGATTTGGTTTGAAAGTGGACGATAACAATGAAGTTATTGATGGTGAGTAGATACACTGTTTTCACTGAGAAAGTCTTCGTTTTGTGTGGCTCGAATAAATCGAGCCAATTAGTGCCAAGCTCTAAACTGATATTACAAACATTATTGCCCACTGGATTGTCAATGGTAGTCGACCAATATACATCGTTAATGATTCTGGTTTTCAACAGGTGATACGCGAATGATGAATACAAGTTGCCCACCAGACAAAATATAGAGAGCATTATTGATAGAATGTTTCAAGAGAAAAGCCTTAAACTGAAAATGAAGGTCAACAGGGCCAGTGCAATTGCAATTACGAGTGACTTTTGGATCTCTCTTGGAAATGAGTCCTATTGTAGTATAACAGTGCATTGGATTGACAGCGATTGGTCACTAAAATCAGTTACATTGGAGTTATGAAACATCATTTAGCAGCAAATGATGCTGAAATTTGCACCAACCTGGCAGTAAAATGAAAGTTTACTGACAAGTTTCGAGACATTGTTGCCGACGGTGCTTGTAATGTGGTTGCTGCAATAGCGAAGACCCCATTTCATCACATAACTTGTGTTGCCTTGTAATTAAGTGTATCACATGGACTTAAGATTGCAAGCACTGATACTCTTTTCTCAAAATGCAGAAAACTGGCAGGCCACTTCAAACACAGTGCTGCAAATACACATGAACATCAAGTGTGCCATGAGTAAGCTGGGAACAACCACTTAGAAAATTACAGCAGGATGTTCCTACTCATTGGAACAGTGCTCACTTAATGCCAGTCAGACTACTAGTAGCGAAAAATGACATTGCTAGCTTAAGCATCATCCTTGTAATTATTCTGGACCCAGGTTGACTGAAAATGATTGGGAGAAGATGGAGAAATAGGTTTTGGAGATATTTGCCCATGCAACAGAGTTCCTTGATGCAGAATAGTATTTTACCTGCAGCTGTGCATTACCACCATAGCGAAGAGTGTGAATGTTAATGACAATAACACACTACACAAGATAACACAAGTGGCAGCACATAATGACTTTCAAAGCAGAGTTGAGAATATGAAGTCTCTCGACTTCTTGAAAGCACTTGATCCACGGTTTAAAAGTCTGAAGAGCATAAATAAAGAGTTGAGAGAAGATGTGTGGAAGTTTATTAGTTGTGCAGTTGTGTTTTCGTAACAAGCAGACTGATGCGGATGAACGAATTTGGGAGAATAACAGTCAAAGTGCAGAGCCAGAGTTGCCACAAAAGAAACCACTAATGATGTTGACTTGTAATGATTCAGAATCTGAGTCTGAAGATGACATGACTGTGGGTGTCATTGCTGACAGTGAATTGCAGAAGTACAGAGAAGACCAAAAATTCCGGAGTGAGATCCTCCACTTTGGTGAAAAATTAATGTCTGTTGTTTTTCAAAATTGGCATCTGTTGTTCGTACAGTGTTATGCATGCCAGCCACATCTGCACCATGTGAGAGACTGTTCGGCACATCCGCATATATTGTGAATAAACTGCATGCATCTCCTCCTGGCAGTGTGAAGAAGTGAGTCTGCTTGAAAGACTGGTCGAAATCTATGCAATGAATGAGTGAACTGAACAGTAATTTTAGTGTTTCCTGGCTTATTGAAAAA
>MPNW01000003.1:283088-315166 GCA_011800805.1 Hirudo medicinalis
AATAAACTGCATGCATCTCCTCCTGGCAGTGTGAAGAAGTGAGTCTGCTTGAAAGACTGGTCGAAATCTATGCAATGAATGAGTGAACTGAACAGTAATTTTAGTGTTTCCTGGCTTATTGAAAAAAATGTATGAAATCAAACTAATTAATCAGTGGATTAAATTTGACTGACATTTTGTTATCAATTTACTTGTTTTTAACTATTAATCGATCGTTAATTATTGCACGATCGATCGTCGAAGAAATCATTAATCATGTACGGCCCCAGAATAAATAAATTGTAAAATCAATTGAACAATTCGTTCTTAGAATCGGGAAGATTCAAATCAGATTCAAGAGTCAGCTCGAAGATGGGGAGTTGTTCCAGTTGGAAGATGAAGTGGAGCAGTTCAGGGCTTTCATTAGGAAGCACTTCCTTCTCGTTGAAGTCAAGTTGAACGAAAGATCGTCTGTGCTCATTTCGAACAGCAACGTATCGGATGGAACTTGGCACAAAGTTCTCATTGAAAAGTGCATTTCTATGTTTTCTCTTCTCTTTTTCATAACCTCATTTTTATTGAAAATTGTATTTATTATTTGTATTTAGCATTTAATCATAAATGTGATTTCATTTATTTCAAGCCATTAAGAAGAGAATAAATATTAGCAATAAGTTATTTAGCAGTTTTAAGCATGCCATCTTTCGTAGAGAGAAGTGCAATGTTATGGTCGCACAGACCTTATTGGAATTTAGAGGTTCACCAACACATCACTCGGTGACTTTGAATATGTTAAACACTATCTTGGCTCCTAAGCATTGTTTAAAATAGAATAACTTCAAGTGCTCCGACTTTTCCATACTTTGATATTTTTAGAACATAAATTCTGGCGATCTAAAGGTCCCATGAATCCGCATGAATATTTGCCAATACATGAATAATTAATTTTATTATTATATAGTAATTTATTCATTTCATCCTGCCAGCGATCAACACAACGTTAGACTTTACGTGGACGGAGTAATGGCCGACGATGCGAAAGTCGTTCCTCTCCGACATTTTTCTTCTTCGCCCGGTACTTTGTGGATCGGTAGGAAGTTCATTGATTTTATTTTTCAATATTAGGTAAAAATGATTTGAAGATTGTAAATATATTATAATAAGATTATAATTATAAATAGTTGTGTTAATTTTAGTGAAAGTGTAAATTCTGTTATTAGGTGGATCTGACTCGTACTTCGTGGGTTGCATTGAATCAGTGTGGTTGAACAACATGAGGATGGATTTGTGGAAAGATCGAGACCAAAAACACGTTAGACTCACTCCCTGCGTCTGAAGTCATGTAAATGAGTGGAAAGTTTGTACGAGCCACGCATTCATGTTTAGAAAGAAATAGCTGACAAATATTAGTCGTCTGCGAATTAATTTTCGCTCGAGTGTTCATCTTCAACTATCCTCATTTATGTGATAACATGGCATTGTTGTGAGGCATCGTGTAGATATCTTAGATTCCTTTAAAATTAAATTTTCGAGGCTTTGTTAAAAATTCCTTTATTTGTTTCTGTTCCTTTCCAAACATTTACTTAATTTTAGCAAAAATTTAAATTGTTTCACAAATTTGTATTAAATCTGAAACTGAATTAAAAATTTACAGCAATAATTTTTGTTTTAAATTCTTTTTCATTTAGAAAAAAAGGAGAGTGAAGGGCAATAATTATAAGAGACGCAAATCTACATTTAGGAGTGTTCGCCAAATCTAAGCAGAAAGAATAGAATACAATTTTTTTTTTATAAATATTTCTGAGCGTCTTTAGCTTCGTTGCTACAGATTTATATCTGCTGAAGCAAGTAAAGTAAAGTTTAAGTCTATAGAAACTTGAAGGATAAAGGATCGGAGATGCATTTCTAACATGAAACAAATCTGAAGGAAAAAATTAATATTACTAATTATTTGCCCCTGAGAATCACCCATAACTTCCAAAATAAGTGAACAAATTATCAAGAAAATGACGTTAGTGATTCAAAAGAAATTTGGGTGAATAACTGGCAATAACAATGAGTTACGTTTGTTTAACGGCATCGTTTCGAATTCGAAAAGTGGAAGTCAAGACTGATTTGAAGCACAAAGATTGAGTCACACAAATCACCATTAAAGGCAGAAAAACATGAGCAGAAAATGTTATGCTTAAAAACCGAGATAAGTGGGGATGGATTATCAGGGGTAGAGACGCCAAACCGGAGATTCGTCTGACTAGGAGCAAATAAAGGAAGATGGAAGAGCCGCATATATTTATGATCAATTATCTGTAAAAATATATAATAACTTTCTCTTAAGTCCCACGGAAATATTGAGTTTATTGTTTATATGTTTTCAGAGGCGTAGCTAGGGGTTTCGGCGCCCGGGGAGAAACTGATAATTTGTGCCCCCCGCTCAACATTATTAATTTGGCGCCCCCTAGGAACGGCGACCGGGATGGTCGTTCCCCAGTTCCCCCTTAACTACGCCATTGTGTATTTTGAAATTAGTAATGAAATAGATACACAAAAAAATTATTTTCCTGAAAAATTCGCTTGCGCTCACGGTGTAAAAGGTTTCAAAGGAATGAGATAGAAAAAAGAAGTCTTGAGAACAATAACTAAACTAAACCAGTTTGCTTGATGTTAATGCTATCAGCATGGAGGTCTAACTCGAATACGTATTTAAAGCAAATCTTAAAATTATCAAATTTTAAATTGCTATGGAATACTCTTTTACTGTGAGTCCAAACATTTAAATATTGCAATCACGTTTAAAATGTGCTCGAATAAAAATTTATCCAAAGAAATAAAAGCTATTTGCATACAGCAGGAAGGATGCATCATGTTGCATAAAACCAGGCAGACAAGACCGGTGAATCCCTTTGGGTTTTCACTAAATTGCTATCCCAGACAAAACAAATCTGAATATCTAGGTTGATGCAACCCAGTTACCCAGTTGTGTCAACCAATGCCGGTCCCGATGGGTGTGGTCACTCAGCTGTGGACACCGTGGCGTCACACCCGGCACCATGTTTTTCTGAATGAACTGTTCATAAATCAGGCGTATTTAGCGTTGCAAAGTTACTGGCCCAAACGTCGAAGCGTTACAAAAATAATTTTTAAATGAATGATTAATTCACTGAAATTTTACTACCTCAACGATAACGTTAATAATTGGAAAAACACATCCAACAAAATTTTTATAGAACCAGACGAATGCTCGATAGTAAACACCACGCCTTTGTTATTCGCGAGACGATCGGGCTGCACCGAGACTCTATAAAATTGGGTCGATATGTACCATGGATTGGATATTTAGACTGCTGTCTGCTTGCTCCCCTACACGAGTTGGACTATGTTCGCCTTGTAGTTAAAGTTCTCGATGAACATAACAAGGGAGCATTATTACTACGCTCCGTTTACCATTGGATCTTTATGCGTTATAAGCGTACTAAGCGCGAGTTAAGAGAACGATTTTAAAAGTAGTTCGGTCGATTGTGTTTAATTAGTTTGTTTTTAAAGTCTGCGATGGGTTCCAGTGTCGAGAATAGAAATCCGTTTATTAAACGTCTGCTCAACAATTATAGGATTTCTTCGGAAAATAGCCTAAGCGGACCAACCGAACTGAAGTTGGAAAATCATCTCGGTGCATCGACTCGAAATCTAACTGTTCGTTTCGAAAATGACAAATGGAAGAAAGAACTCAAAAATGAAGATGGATTTGTTCAACGTGCCACTTTCATGACCATGGATAATTCCTTCGACGGGCTCAGTTCCACCGAACTGGAAGGAGAGAGCATAGCTTGTTTTGAAATTGGAGGTGAAAATAGGTTGTGCTTAGCCCAAATAATTAAAAGCATCTTATCCAGTTTCACACTTCCAGAAATTCATGCCGTGTTTGAAAGCTTTCATATCTTTAGTGCCATTTGCAGTCCTAGCCAGTTGCAATGTCTCAAGGAGAAGAAAATACTTCCTGCTAGTGCCCCAAAGTGTGGACTGGTGACCAAATCTGATGCTCAAAGATTTTGCAGTGTTTTGTTGAGAGGTGGAAACTTGTTGACTGACAAGAAACAACCAATTTCTAAGGAACCGTTCAGGAGGAAGAGGCTCAGTTTTGTGTATGAACATGGCAACGTCAACAAGTCCGATTGTTTTGGCGTGGCACACAAGTGTTTTGGAGGCTGCAGAGGAACTTTTGTTCAGAAGTTGTACAGGTCGTCACGTTCTGCTTGCATCCAATGTGATGAATGTCAGATGCTTTTCTCTCCTGAGAAATTTGTCAGTCATTTCCACTCCATTGCTGAATACAAGCAGACCTGCCACTGGGGTTTTGACTCCTCCAACTGGAGGCATTACCTCGAACTCGATGCAAGGGAGTTGCCAGAACATCAGAAAACTTTACTGGGAATAAAAGAGACCATCAACTCCAACTGCTCACCAAAACTTGAGCCAAAAGTAAGCAGTTCTAACACAATGTTGGATGTGTTTTATTTTATTGCCAATAATTTATTGTATTTTTAATTATTCACTTTTCCTAGTGATTTAATAACAGATTAATGATTTTTTTTAATGACAATGATAGTCATTGTCAGCTTTAATAATTTCCAAGGCTCTGATAAATTACAGACTAAAGGGCTTGTTTGTCTTTAAAATGATTCATTTGATCATTATTTCATCCAGAATTAATTTCAATTCATTTTTAATTACCTCTGTTGAAAATGTTGACAAAAACACGAGGAGTGGAGACGTTTTTATGACATGCACATTCACTCCTCTAAGGAAAACATGAAACTTCTGTTCTTAAGAAAATGAGAACCTTAAGTAGTAGTTTTTCACCTTTACTCAGAAGTTTGTCTGATGCAATGCGAAGGTCTCGATAGCTTCTCAGAAATACCGCACGACGACGGCACTTTGCTCATTTATTTTCAATGGTTTTGTATTTTTTAGTCTGCTGTTCTTGTAATATTGACAAATGCATTCCTACACTTTGCATTCTGTTGTATGTTTTATTTCAATATTTGAAATTTGTTAAAGAAATCAGAGTAATGATGTGTTCAGAGGTGTCTTCTTATTGGATTGAGAACTGATAGTCAATGTTCGAGTGGAACTTGCATCAGATTTATGGCGCAAAAATAACTTTTTCATTTCACTTTTTACGTGTTTTCAACTCATGTGAAGGTCACTCCTCGCATGTCGTAGTTAAACTCTTGTTGTTTTCTGCAGCTGTTCGCTGTCGAGGTTGTCTATTTATAGAGTTGATAGATGTGTATATTTGAAATATTAAGTGCCTTGTATTTGTTGGTTTGTTAACGTGCGTGACCGCGCGCAGTCAGGTGAGTTATGATGATGATGATGACGATGATGATGATGATGATGATGATGATGATGATGATGATGATGACGTTGCTGGACTCTTAGTTGTTTGTAAGAGCGAAAGAAGCGGCTCCACACCGAGGTAATTAGTAGACGTGGCTTCCTCGGCTGGCACGCACACCGTCGCAACATCACACTCTCGCCAAGCTCGAAATACAAGTACCGTCTCATCCTATTTCGGAGACGGAGGCTTATTTATTCTCTTAGTGACTGTCGGTTATAACGGAAAAATAACAAGAACAGCAACAATAGCAACTGCTGTCGTTTTATGTCAGCGTGAGGTGAACAGAGTACGATAATTTTTTATGTCTGCAAAGTTAATCGTCGATGACGAACGATTCGAAGCCGAATGTAGTTGCACGGTGGGCAATCATCGACTAAGTGATTCTCTTCAGACGTGGCCACCCAGACGCCTGTACCGGACGCCAGCCTCGCTCTTGTTTAATATCCGCTCACTAGCTTCTTCATATCTCTCTCTCACCATCCATTCTGCAACCTAGCTCGCTATTCTCCTATTGTGGTGGTATTATGATAATGGTTGAGATGGAACTGCTTGTAGTTTGTGTTGTTTTGAATATTAATTCGTATGATGACCAACTGACAAATAATAATAACAATAATAATAATAATTTGGAAGTCGTCGATTGTGAGCCTCGTATCATTGTCGAGTGACTCATTCGGGGATGTCATGAGCAGGAAAATTTCTAAGAGATCTACGTTGTCGTGCGAGAATTTTGTTGTGTCACTGCATTAATTATTGTTGTTATTATTATTGTTATTATTGTTGTTGTTATTGTTGTTATTATTATTGTTATTATTGTTGTTATTATTATTGTTATTATTTTTATTATTGTTGTTATTGTTGTTATTATTATTGTTATTATTGTTGTTATTGTTGTTATTATTATTGTTATTATTGTTGTTATTGTTGTTATTAGTTGGCTTCTCGCGATGACTCCCGCTGCGCTTGATGCCTCGCCGCTCGGTAATTTACTTGCTGGTGATGATTATGATTAGTGGCTGTGATGATAATGATGGTGATCTTGTTTGTTCAATTCGAAGCAGACTGTAGGCATCGGTTTGTCTACATTCTCAGGCAAGACGAGACAAGCCATCCTGAGACTTATAAAATAAAAATATATTCCAATAACACGTCCCATGTAAAAATAAAACTACTGCCTTGTTAAGTCACGTACAAGCACGTCGTTAGGCGGGGTTAAAGATCGGCTGCCTTCATTCATTCTTTCCTTCGTTCACTTAGTCTCACTCCTAACGTCAGACAAATAACTAATGATTAAGTAAGTTGAGCCAATTAATATTATTATTATTATTATTATTATTAATTAGTAATTGTTAATTATTATTAATTAAATAAGATGAGTTAAATAACAAGAAAAGTGATGCTTTGCGCCTTCATCCTGCCCTGACAAGAATTATTGGCCACATGCTAAGGACAGGTTCCAGGGTGGTAAGAGACCAATAATTGCTTACTAAGCTAGAAAATGAATTGTGATGATGTTTGTGATGATGATGATGATGATAACGATGGTGGTCTTTAATCTGTAACTAGAATGACCTTGCATGCTTTATGTTGTTATGACTTGAGAATGCAAGTTCTTCCAGAGAACATAGAGCTTCCATGGTGATGGATGAAGTGGAAATCACCCGTCCAAGGACAAGGAGGATATTTTTAAGTCGAGTACCGACAACAACAAGGGTGCACTCGTGGTTTTTATGAAGATGTTTATCACGGCTCAGGTTGATAAACGAAAACATCTCTGCACTGTTTTATGCATCCGTACAGTTGGACGTACGTGTCAATGAGATCCTCTGTCTGCTTGGCAGGACGTGCTGCTTTGACCGAATGCAAATTTGTCATCGATCGATCATCGATTCGATTGGTCACGTAACATCCCTTTTCTGACGAGTAAACATTTAAGATGAAATTCATCCCAGTCAGGTTTGTGCCTTTCCTAGTGGAAAGAACGCCTTTCCAACCATCAAATTCGATCACAATTGGGGACCAGAGAGCAGTTTGCCTTCGGTTTTGAACGAGAAATCGGATGTTCGTGATTTGAGTGCGAATGTTGGTAATCCTCCACCCTGCGCACACGTCCTCACTCGAGGGAATTAGGTTGGTGTGTTTATCCGGGTGGTGGGGGTGGTTGTCGTGATTAATTCCTGATTCTGACCAGGCCCTCGTAATCATTCATATGACTTAGGTCTTTTCAGAGGACATACAGCACAATGAAACTAATGGGACTTCCACCTTTTCAATGTTCACTCTGAAGTAACGTCCATCCTGACCTCCCGTGACCAATGTTGTCGATGGAATTCAAGCCTATTTACTAGCTGATGATTTTTACAATATGATAATGAAGTAGCTATAAATATTGGTGATTGTTAATTAACCTTTCTCATTAAAAAAAAACTCTGCATCTCATAATTAGAGGCCAACTTCCAATTTGATCCTTTTATGAGTGGCTTAATGTCCGAAGATGTTGTGTTAAGTGTTGTTATTTGACGACCTCCTCGTGCCAATTTCAAATCATTTTGTTGCTCTGCCGTCATTAGGTGTTTACTTGTTTTATGGTCTTCAGTTTCTACTGGTGGATATTTTTAGCTTGTAGAAGTTGTTTTGAGCCTCGCGTCTCATTATTCAACACTTCATTCGTTTGAGAAATGTTGTTTGTTATTCGAAGAAACTGATTTCATTTTATTCAACAGGAGAAGACGAGCAGACGAGTTTGTGCACAACCACCTTCCAATACTTTGCTCAAACATTCTAAGTGCAGGTTAGCATTTGAAAATCAAATCGAGATCAAAACCTTTGTTGTTGTTGTTGTTGTTGTTGCTGCAGTATTTATGGAGGTCGTATTTAATTTATAATTAAAAAATCAGATCTTCCATTATTTCTTTTTATTTTCTTCCAGTCTGCCTTTTGATGGATCACAACAGGAGCCTCCTGCTCTACTCCATCCGGTGACGTCATGCAGGTTATTATTATTATTATTATTGTTGTTGTTGTTGTTGTTGTTGTTTTTATTGTAACGTCTAAAGCCACAAAGTTTGAGCTGGTAGGAAAGTTGTGAGTGAGATTATGATTGCTTTGTAATGTGTTGAAATTAATCAACAGAAATTCACATTAGTCGTTATCTCTTTTGTTACTCAACTGTAGACGAGACATTCTCACAATCAACCTCATTATAATAATTTATTATAATTACCCTGTAGGACGTGTAAGTTTTTTTTAATTAAGCAAACATCTGCCTACTTATAAAAAGATTGGTTATCTCATTATTATTCTTCTTAATCTTGCTTCGTTGTCTGCGGAGGTGCTGAGCACGTGGAATGCCTGAAATGAGCATTTAACTTATCGTGAGATGTTCTCAAGTGTTCTTTATCTCGAGACAAGATTTTAACCTCTGTTTGCTAACAAAATCTTCCAATCTGCCGAGTTATTTTTTGCTCTTGGCAAGCTCAGGAATGCGAGTAAACCGCACACGTACCTCGCATCTCACGCACACTCCTATCATCTTTCCTTCGACTGCATTCCAGAGCGTGCTATCCATCGCCGTTCGGTGAGGAAGATGCGATTGTGTACATCGACTTCCTACGTTTCCATGGTTACTCTGATAAGCTGTCCGACCCTGGTGTGATAAGAGCGAGAGAGTGTGCCACGTGACAAAATATTTATCAAAACTTTCATCTAAACAAGCTGTCGCTTCAGCTCCTCATCAGATGCGATGATGTGCTCACTAACTCGGCAACTAGATATGAAAGCACGGATGGATGGATGGTTGGATGTATTATGGATCTAGTGTATTGTAGAATATTGTAGTATTTATATGTATGTAGTGATTCTTTTCTTGTCTGTGTAAGAAAACCTCGCATTAGGATTCACAAATTCAGTGGCCGTCGCTAGAGAGACACTTTGAAAATTAGCAGCAGTTAGAATTTCCTTCATTCTCTGAAACGTGAATCTTCGATGTCCCAGATGCTCCCTCCCAATCATTATCTCCGTCGTCATCATCATCATCATCATCATCTCTATGATATCGGCGATGACCTCATCACTTTCGTGCTCAGAGATATCTTACTCATTCTCTGTGGTGGAATCTGTGTAATTTGAGGATCGGTGTTAGCTCTGGGATGTCGTCCAACCATCACTTCTGAGAATAAAGCGGTCCTACTTCATCGTGCTCAGTCCTTTGATTGCTAAGAGTATATGTTATCACATGCATGTTAACAATGTACTGAGTGCTTCTTCATATTTGTCTATTCTTTATTCTTCATGGCCTTCATCATTATCACCGTGCCGTACTCGTGCTTTCATCATCACCACCATTATCCAGAATGAGTGGTTAGCTAAAATTAAAAGCTTATCTGACCACGTAAATACCCAACAGCAGCATCTTTTGTTGTCAGAAACACTTTGAAAGAGAAAGCAAACATGTTCCAAAAATTGGTATCCTTGAACGTTAATATTTAATAGACTATAATGTCGGTTATGATGGGTTGTTGCAACATGATGAACTATTTTGCGGTGGTGATGATGATGGTGATGATGACATTTGCTGAAGTCTTGAGCGTTGTTGTTGGTTTACAATTGCAGAGCAGACATGGAAGCGTTTGCGCCCAATGTTTCTCTTCTGCCACTCGACCGAGTTAATGATCGAGTTAAGGGACAGCCCTGGAAGGAAGCACTCCAAGAGAAATTTATCAAATACGACGACGACGAGGAAGACGATGACGATTACGATGATTACAGGGAAGATGATGATGATGATGATGATGATGATGATGCTGATGAACTCAGCTATCACGAGAGGCGGAGCAGAGTTTTATCTTCAATAACAGGTTGGTAGCTTGCTCAGCTGGAGTTGTGCTGGCTTCTTTCGTAAGTCATTTCCAATCCGTCTGCGTGTCGCTCTTTGTGCTTGTTTAGATAGTTGTTGTTGTTTAGATGGTTGTTGTTTAGTCATTGAGACACAATGTATGTCAATATTTCCTTTTGCAATTTACATAATTGAACTTAAAAATAATAATAATAATTAATATTAATAATAATAATAATAATAATAATAATAATAATAATAATAATAATAATAATAATAATGTTTGTCCATTAATTCTCACAAGACGAGGACGTAGAAACGATAAGGCAGTTGGATGAGATACAGGAGGCAGAACTGAAGTTGTTCAGGTTGGCACTTAAGGATGAAATCTCTGAGACCGAGAAGTCGAGCATCTTGAACGAGTTCGGCAGCATTCAAAAGAAACTTCAAACCCTACTCGAAGGTCTCGTCACCAAGAACAAAGAACTTGCTCAGGTAGTTGCACATCATTTAACTACCTGTCTTTATCTGCATTTCTTACTCACCTTAGTGCACTCGATTAGGGCATCGAGCAGGTTTTGAAATTGTAAACATCTCGTTTAGGTTGTTGTTGTTGTTGTGAGAAGCGTGAAGAGTTGCTTTGTAATCTGTTCGAATGCATTTTATCTTAAGAAACAACATTGCAACATTCAGAATGCATCGTGGAATGAATTGTTATCCTTTAATGCATATAACAATGCACTCCTGAATGGAGTTCTTAAATTCGTGTTTGATGTTTGGATTATCAACTGGTCAGCACAATCTTATGAATAACCTAGATTAGGGTTCACTTAAATGAGAGAATTATTGTGAGAATCCAAGTCCTACTTTTTATTTAGCAGTTGTTTTGCTGTCAAATAATTTCTTGAAACTCAACTTCCTACTGGTGTTCACTCTCTATTTATGACGCACGACCTGATA
This sequence comes from Hirudo medicinalis, assembly GCA_011800805.1. NCBI lineage: Eukaryota > Metazoa > Annelida > Clitellata > Hirudinida > Hirudinidae > Hirudo > Hirudo medicinalis. The sequence continues at coordinate 294,257 of MPNW01000003.1, forward strand.
CTTTTCAAAACTATTACCTGATATTTCTAAAATATTTACTTGATATTTATAAAATATTATCCTAATATTTGTAATTATTTATAGAACTCAGATGCATACATACTGTTAGGTCGCTTGATTTTCATTCACGCGTAGGATTTCATTAGAATTGTTGCTTGATATCACGGCCTGGTGCGTGCGTGCGTTTAGTGTCCGTGCGATGCTTGAATGCACTGAATTTTTTAAAGATATTTTCTCATAAAGCGGGCCGTCCTACTTGTCCTACGTGTTGGTGACCTAATTTCGCTTTGCGCCATCACGTGTCTGACCTGGTTTCGTCAGGAAGTCGCAGACGATTGTTTTGCCTGTGCAGCGTCGTCTGAGCGTGACGTGCGTATTGATCAGTGCGTGGTCGTCGTGCGTCCGCATGGCGCGGTACTGGATTCGACCTCATTATTGGACGTCTCCAGACCATCATCCTCCATTACCGGAATCGCCTAATTAATATTCATTAAGAATATGCTGATCGCCTAATTAATATTCATTAGCCTCTTTTTCGTTAGCACTCATTAGTGTCACGATTGAATGGCCGACGTGTGTTGCCACAAAAATCAGTCTGCCTGTTGGTGTCGGGTTATCGGTGAAGCTGTAAGATGCAGGGATGCTTTGTTCAAACAGATGTATCGTCTTACTACCAAGTAAACATGCTGCACGATAATGGTAACTGTCCTATTGGTCGCGATCATGATGATGATGATGATGATTCTGGCTTTCATAAATTCATTAAGTCTGCTTATTGTAATAGTACTCGTGTAAATTCTAAGTTATTAGTCATCCGTGCGATTGGCGGGTTATATTATTTACACGAACTGGGATCGTTGTGCTTAGCCGCATGCTTATGTCTGCCTGGACACACACGTTGTATGCACTCCTCTGCATGCTTGATTATTTTGTGGGAATTACATTTCATCAAAACATAAGCAATCTTTCTTGACTGCTCAGAGAATGATGGTCGGCATCAATTGACTTTGGGTCAGCCTTATTACTACTGAAACGAGCTATCTTGTTAATGTCATCATCATCATCATCATCATCATCATCATCATCACCACCGTCATCAATATTGTTTCGGTCTGCGTCACTGATCAGACAGGAACCAGCTGAAGCATCAGATTTTCGTTCTCAGGGAGTGACTCACCAAATATTATTATTATCGTTATTATTATTATTGTTATTATTATTATTATCATCAAATGCGATCATATTATGAGTTATTTATGAGGTTATAGGTTTTATTGATTCTCATGCTCACCTATAATTGGTTACGTAATTAATTATTGCATGTCTCTTCTCATTGATAACCAAAAGATATTTCCAAGGGATTTGTTTTCAAACATTTGTGGAAATAATTTGTGGACGAGCGGATATATTAAACAAATAGTTTAATTAATTAAAAGTAATTTGTCGAGTATCTAATTGTTCCATAATTATATTTCCCTAATGCATTTGTCTTTTACTCGAGGTTGTGTTAAAAACGCTTGTGGTGCCGTCTTAAGTGCTCTTGTTGGGTGCCAAAGTTCGTGAGAAAGCGTTTGTTTTGGAAGGAGTGCAAGAAACTCAGAACCAGCTGAACCTCGACAACCTGCTCTCTGCTCACTTGTAGAAGCTCCAAGAATTTAATGTACCAGCCTTACCAATCTTACAATCTTATCTGCTCGTGTAGGTCGTTCACGTTGTTTGTGTTCTGCTACAAATTGTCCTGCAAATGATGCTTCATGTGAAGCGATGAGAGTCTTTGCGTGAAAATGACAACATTTAATGACTTAATGGGCGCTGTACCGATTGTACTGCTTGTACTGCTTGGACTGATTGAGAGCCACTTACGACTGATCATTACCACTTTTTAACCCCTTCGGCGGTTGACCCGCGTTAACTCGTCGTTCAACTTTGCTGCCCATCCACACACTGGATGTCAAGAGTTACACCAAGAGAAAATATCGATTTCATAGTCACTTCTTCATCACGTGGAACCACTTTTGCACTGAAAAGACTAAGGTTTCGAGTAGTTTTTTAAATTGCCATAAAAAAGCAATATTTCTCAAAGAGACTGGCAATTGTTTTCGTTCTGCGTCGCTGATCAGACACGAACCAGCCGAAGCTTCAGATTTTTCTGCTGTGGCAATGACTTCAAAAATTATAATCGACGTTAAAGGGGTTAATTAGGGCTGAAGTCTCTGGTCGAATTCGAGTACACACCTGTTGTTTGATTAATGGCTGTCTTGAATTGAGTTTCAGTTGACTGGTTTCTCAGGTAAACATGACTTCTGTTTGAAGTTTAGATTTTATTCTGGCCTGTCTTTAAGCCTCGATCGACAACACATCCATGCGATGATAGTGTTTACATTCAAATGTTACGTTCGGGTCGTTCTTTGTCATACTTCTGTAGTTCCGAAATGTTATTTCAACTAGTTTTTTTTGTGAATCTTCAAAATGATTGAAGTCTATCCAATATGCCCTAACTAATCAAGTAAGTTTAAATAGTAAAGAACATTTATTGCTTGATAAGTTGAATGGGCCAAATAAGAAAAGCAAAACTAGGCCAAATTGACTCCTCCCCCAATTGTACCTGGACGTGCACTTAAGCAAAATCAAGAAGATTTCTTGTGCAACTAATCTATTTTAGTCTTTTGACTTTTCTTAATTGCTGGGGGGTGAGTTGTCGAGTGGCAGTGGTGTGCCCAATGACGTATTGTTCCGACATTTTGACCTTTTTGTTTTTGCAATTTTTAAATTCTGCTTTTACCACTACATTGATTTTCTTTGGAGATTAAGATGATGAAGCAACTTAACTCTGAAGAATCATTCCAGCTGAAAGAATTGAACACTTGAAATATTGTGAATATCATGCAGTTGTACTATTTTATGACGACAACAGTATCAACTGTTAAGGTAAACGAATGGAGACACTTTGTAAACTTTGGAACTTGTCGGTCTCCAATGACGTTCCTCCAATGACGTTCCTCCTTGTCAGCAGGGTTGGGATAAAATCATTAGTCATTATTAGTAAGTTGAAAGTGAAAAAGTAAACAACTGAAAGACTGAAAAGCAGTGAACAAAATACCAAGAGGGAAGGCTGCAATGCCTGGTCGGACGGCACTTGCTTTCCTGCAGGTCTTCTCAAAAGCATGTGAAAGTGAAGATCTGGAAATGGAAGGAGAAGATGAATCTGGAGACTATTAGTGCAAGACAGTAAAACTAAATACATGTAATGTATTTGAACTAAGAATTTCTGACTGTAAAATGTTTATGTAGATTTGAGAAATACACTTTCAAAGTGTAAAATGTAAAAAACCTTTCAAAGAAAACCAACTGATTTTGCCGACTAAAAACTTTGAAAATGAAAATTGTGGTAAATATCCAAAAATCTCGAAAATCCCATGACCATTATGATCCGCGGGGGATTTTCTCCGTCCCAACCCTGCTTGTCAATCGCACGATCATTTCTTCAGAACTGGAGTAACAGGTCGATGCCCTCATTGAAGGCAGCATGAGATTATGGAAGTTGTCTGGTGCATGTTGAAAGCCAAACTAAAAAATTGGAAAATTGGGTTTAGTAGCAGGAGAAGAATTTGCCTACTTTTTAATAAGAACGACGACGGTGGTGTCTGCCGATATTTTTGTCTGGTTTAAAAATGAGCCGTGCACGTGTTTTTGTGGAAATGTACAGCGCCATTTTCAGAGAAATCATCTTCAATAATATGAATCAGTTGACAACATGTTGTTTTGTAGCCACATTCCTTCAACATGTTTACCACTTGATTTATTTCATCTCAATGACTACTGCATTGTTGTTATTAAAACCTACTTTGTCATTGGTTGTTTATATGTTGATTCCTTAATAACACCCTTATTATCATTATTATTATTGTTGTTATTAACGTTACATATTAATATTATTAATATTGTTATTATTATTATTATATTATTTTATTGCGAAGAATTCCTACAGAAAGGTTTTTGTTAGAAACAAAATTTTGGAGAAATTCAAATAATTAATTAAAATATGTGTAACATTTAGCACTCCAAATTTTGTACTGAAATAAAAAAATCCATCGATATTGCTAATTTAAAATGTGTGCTGATTTAAACATAGCCATATAGACTAGTAAGGACTTTTGAATTGACAATTTTCAGAAATGCAACGATTTAAGTGATGAGAAACAAAAGAAAGACTTACCATTGCCAGAAATTTTGTCCAAGAATTTGGGAGAAACCAGGCTCAACCTTCGGGACGTTCGGCCTCACCGCCCGCACAAAAAGAGGCACTGCCAAACGGCTTCCCCGGTGTTGTGTCCGGTTAGTTGCTTTTTCACTGACTTTATTGTCAACTTCCACTTTCATCCAAGTTTCCTTATTTCCACAGATGAAAGAGTCAAAGTTTTCACGCACGGCACCTCAGAGTGATTCTGACGGCGACGAGAGCAACGAGGACCACACGAACACAATGGTCCTCGCGCAGAGACCACCCAAACGTAAAAGGTGCAACACCTACTCCTCCGCACGCCAAACGACCATCAAAATGGAACTGTTCTAGGAACAACCTCGGGCGCTCCACGGTGCCCCGAACTTCGAATCCCGTTTAGAGTCTGCAAAGAGTTTTTGAGTTTTCGATCGGAAGGACAATTTTCCTACTGCGTCGGTGGAGTCGTCGGGAAATTGATAATTTTCTTTTGAGACTGTTGCAAACAATTTTCCATGTTCATCGATGTAGAAACCTAGTTTTGTCCTCAATTCTGTATTCTTTGAATCTAATCTAAGACTTGAATAGCAGGGCATTATTACTTAGTTGGTGAGGAATTATTATTTAGCCTTCCGTGACTGCCGCGATCGACGGTGTCGAGCTTTAAGTTGCTTAGCTGGAAGTAATAAATAGATAGTCTCCAATAAAGAAATAGTGTCTTCAGAGGAATCTGTTTGTCTTTAGTTCGTGAGACACATTGCAAAATGTTTGTATATTTTCTCATTTGTATCGTTTCTTGTTACTTTGGGTGATAATGTTTTGAGATTTGCGTTTGCCGTTGCGGCGAACGATTCAGTTTGCACTTTGTTTTATTTTCGGTTCTGGATGCAAATGCTTTACGTGAACAAATGGATTCGATGGAGGCTCACGTTAATGTTCTAAATTAATTTCAAACATCATAATCAGATTATTACTCAAAAGGTTCTAACGAGACTCATTTGCTTTGCATCAATTTATTTGCAACAACCTTCCCTTTGGAATCGAAAGAGAGAAAAAATGCGGAAAACAACGATTTAAGTATTTAGTAATTATGAAGCTTGGTGTTACGTTAATTTGTGGTAATTCGACTCTTGGGAGACCGGTCAAAATAGACCTAAGCTGGGTTGTCGTATGTCGTCCTCTCAGTTGAAGATGTGGCGCTTAAAGGTTTGCGTTTCCTGAAAACGGACGATTGCTACTTAAAAATCGCTCGATCCTACTCACCTGTGGACCAGTTTAAAATTGAAACATCTCGCGAACAAAATGCGGTATTTAGACGTGTCGTGGGTCTGCATGTCGTTAAATTTTAAATTCATTAAGTTTTTATCTTGTTAAAAGAAACATGCTAAGCGGATGACTATTAACGGATGATTAATGTTATTAATAAACATAACCTGGAGGATCTGCAAGGTGGATGAGCAACAAGGGGAGGTATTTGTTGCTTGGAGCTGCAGCTCAGAAGAGCTGAGAAGTGGAGTAAGCAGTAAGTAAGCTAGGTTCTAAACAACGCCTTCGAATATCTTCTGTGATCAGTGATCTCATTGGAGCTGAAAGATACCGATGAAATATGAGAGATTTCTGATCTTTGTTTCTTTTGACAAGCAGCTTGATTGGAGCAAATGACGTCCAAATCTGATGTGAAATTGGGCCAATTTAATTTCGACGACGGTGGAGTTTACATTGGGGGTTGTGACGGAGGCAAAGCGCATGGATTTGGCATCTGTACAGGCCCCATGGGTCAGGGGGAATTCTGCGGAGTTTGGCAGGGAGGATTCGAACTCAGTGGAATATTCACCTGGTCCAAAGATTCCAGGTACCTTAACGTTTACAATTGAGATACGCCTAATGATCTACCTTCATTTAGAAGCCTATTGATGTTAGGTACTCTGGCCAGTGGATGCAAGGAAAAAGGCACGGTTTAGGGGTAGAAAGCAGGGGACATTGGATTTATGCGGGGGAGTTCACACAAGGAGCCATGGGTCGATACGGGGTCAAGAAAAGCACGAAATCTCAAGCCAGGTGAGTAATTTGTTAGTGTTAGAACATATCTCGGACAAAACTCCTGACTTGTTTATCGAGGTACGAGGGAACATGGACTCATGGGCTTCAGGACGGATATGGCCGTGAAACATATGCTGATCTAGGTAACAAAGTCACTCATTACTTGAATAAGAAATTACCGTGGCATGAGTTTATTGCTTCGTTTTTTTTAAATAAGGATCCTACCAGGGACAATGGATGAAGGGGTGCCGACATGGATATGGAGTGAGAAGAAGCGCAGCCTATTCCAAAGCATGCTTCATTCAGGACCACGGAAAACGCAGAAGATCTCTGACTTCTACTCGTTCCAGCTACGAACCACTGGTCGGAACACCTCAAAGTGAAACTCCGGAAACTCCAGAATGCCACTTGAACTCCGACATGATGAAAGCAACTAAAATTGGACACTTTTTGTCTTCTTGCAAATTCGTCCTTGCTTTCAATCGCACAAGTATTAAAAGTAAACATTCTGAAGGCTCCATTAAGGGACGTTCCAGGTCTGCTCTCAGAATGGTCACAGGAAGTATTAGGAGTCTAAAAAAGAAACAAAGAAGCAGTAGCTCAGAACACATGAAGATTTTTGGTTTCAACTCTCAACATCAGAATAATCCCTTGGCACAGTGGCACGACACCGACACCGATTCAGATAACGAGGTTGTAGAGACGTATGCAGGAGAGTGGAAACAGGATAGACGAGATGGTTTCGGCATCTGTGAGCGCAGTGACGGCATAAAATACGAAGGCGAATGGATGGGCAATCGTAGGCACGGATACGGAGTGACGCACTTTTCAGATTCCTTAAAAGAAGAAGGACGATACAAGGATGATGTACTCATAGAAAAGAACACCAAAGGAAAGCTATTATCGGGTCTGGCACTTCCAACCAAGAAGAGGGAAAAGGAACGTATTGCCGCAGCTGTGGGAGCAGCCCATAAGGCCGCCCAACTGGCCAATCAGAAATCAGATATCGCCAACTCAAGGTTGTCAATTTTTATATCCCTCTCAAGTTTATTAAAAAAAGATTTAATTCAAATAATGTCGAATTATTCAAAAACTATAACAATGAAAATTAACTGAAAAGAGTTTCTATTCAGAAATGAAAAATATTTTATCCGTTATTTTGCGTACTATGACCAATAAGCGTGTGTTTTTGAAGCTTTTGAAGCAGTGGAAAATTAACGAACTAATAGTAGAGGTTTCATCTAAATCATCAATCGCTATCTTAAACATCAATCACTATTTGTATTCTAAGATATCACATGTTTGACATTTCATGATACATTAACGAACATTTCAGAATGGAAAGTGCTAGGCTAAAGGCCAGCTCAGCTCTCGAAATAGAGGAGAGAGCAAAACGGGATGCCGATAAAGCAGTGGAGCAGGCTAAGGAAGTTAAGCGCATCGAAATGGAAGCCTTAACAAATCGAAGTGAGCTGTCAAAATCAATACGTAGAGAAACAGTTGAATTAGAATTTCCAGTTGAATAATGACAGATTTAACTTTTATTGATCTCAGAACAAAACAAATTGAAGAAGAAACCCTCTATCCCAAGACATCAAATCATGATGGACAGAAGTAGCATCAAGACTACTCACGGATACAAAATTTCTCTCCAAAGCGACTTGGACACCATAGACGAGAACTCGAAAAATGGATGCAAAAGCTTCTTCAACAAACCGACCAGACCTAACAGCCTGCAGCTTCTTTCGAAAAATACCCCGGCTCCCACAATAAGGACATTCCCGACCAATCAGGCTCTTTTCCCAACATCCACCATTTCCTCCACCTCATCTACTATACCCAGTCAAATATGTGAGAAGATTGACAACTACTTTTCGTACTTGAACGATGAAGACGGATCTTCTCACGACGGAGACGGGAGAAGTCATCAGTCGAGGAAAGCAGAAAGTGACTCCGCCAGATATCAGTGAGTGCATTGCCCCTGCTGCATAAGTTTCATGCATTTTCTATCCATCTATCCACCTGCAGGAGAGGCATCGACAACAGCAGAGAGGACAACCTTCCCCTTCTCATGTCTTTCATAACCGACTCCGAAGCTACAAGTCCAGATCAGCCAACGTTGGACAACGAAACAGGATATCGTAGGAAGAAACCATCGCCGTCCAACAGAAGACTGACTCTTCCGAGCATCATTAAGTCTTTCGACGACCACGGGCAGCCTTTAGATATTTCTAAAAGCTCAGAATATGATTCGGGAATATCGCTGGATTTGCCGCAATCGAGGAAGTACCAAGAAAAGTGTGACGTGCTCATAGTTGATGGGCAAAGAAAGTTCATGGAGGTGCAGAGCTGTGCCAACGTCGCCTTGGGAGAAACCAGTTATCCAGAAGAAGACAAGCCTCTCGAATTGCCAAAAACAGTTAAGTTAAAAAAGGTTAGTCAACTTTTGGTATCAGTAAATATAAGAGATTTTCAATTTTTTGATTCTGCTTTTAAGATGCATTAGTTGCAAACGCCGAAAATTACATCAAAATGTCTACGTGTCTAACTAGAAAAATTATTAGGATATTAATAAAGAATGAAAGGTAAATCTTTATGCAACACTCTTGTCGCTAGTAATATAGTAGAGTGAATAATTTGTGAAACATATTTGCAACCAAATTTGTATTATTCTTTAAGAAGTCCATCACATCTGAAAATTGTTTTTTTGCATGTTTTCGTATTCAAATCATTCAATCAAAAAAACCCCGCAGTTGATCTTTTGCTTCTCAGAATATAATCACAATTTAGAAAGAGGACAGAATTGTTGACAAAAATGCGATTCGAATTAAACTTTACCACAAAACAAATTTCCAATAAAAAATCTGCAGCTGAATATTTTCTTTCAATTCATATATTGACTGATTGATTGACTGATTGATTGATTGATTGATTGACTGACTGATTGGAAAAGTAGGTGAAATGCAAAACTTCTGCTGAATGCACCGAATAGTACAAGGTAGTTTAATATCTCTCAAAATAGTGAAACCTTTGTCTGGGCTTTGGAAAATAACTCTGATTCATGGAACTTACCAGGAAAACGAACATTTCCCTAAAACCACTTGAGCATGTTTTGAGAAAAGAAAACAAACTAAAAATGCCATGAAAAAAATAACCACGTCAGCGAAAACACTGCAACCATCCGACATAAAAATTCGTGTCTGAAATAATAGGACAAGCAAGAAATGTCGGTGAATATGTCGAATTTTCATCATCTGCTACTAGGGGATCACAAATTAGAATGTGTTGCAGTTACCAGCTCCAAGACGACAAGAACTGGGGAGCATGCCTGACCTTTCCAGAGTTCAAAGATTCGTGGGGGAAACTCTGCCCTGGAAAGAGGTTGAATTTCTAAGCAAACAGAAACGACTGGAACTGGAGAGACGGAGGAAGACTGAGGAAATTTTGAGAAAAAGATCGCTGGTCATCAGAGTGGGGGACTTCAAGGTTGGTTCTCAATGAAATATTGAAAGTATTAAAAAGCAGAAAAGATATAAAATTAAATTTCTCTGAACAATTTGTAGGCCTGGTTATCGAAAAACGTGTGTGGCATCATCGTCATCATCGTCAACATCCTTCTTGTGGCTTTATTCTACGTTTTGTTGAAGTGATTTTCCTAATAAAAGAAACGCTGGCTTTAACATTGATCTCACATACTTGAATATCCAAATTACACAATAAATTTAATAATAATGATTAGCATCACGCGTATTATCTAATATATCTATGCAAAATGCTCAAAAGTTCCATGGACAAAGTAACTTAATAAAATGTTTCTAAACGGACAGGAAGACACGGATGTAAAGAGATTGAAAGCGAGTAGTTTAATACTTGAGATCTAGAACAACACTGATATCTAACTGGTATGAAGAAGTCCAATTAGAAATTTATTTACAATTATTTTCGATTGACAACTATTTTTTGATGCTGTTATTTGCAACCTGAACATCTGAACACCTGATCCATCTGTTCTTCAATCAGAAGGGAAACAAGAGGTGCCGTCTGAACGCTTCTCCCTTCCTGCCTCTGAGTTGCTGTCCCCCTTCATACAACTCCGCGATGTGGAGAGAGGAGATGGTGTATTGCGAGAATATTTGGCAATCTTGTTCGTGGTCAGATCCAGGCCTTCATCGAAGGAAGAGTCGTAAGACCGTTTTTCTCTTGGGGAGGATCGGTCCTCGTTGTGCTTGGCGGAGATGTCTGACCTCGGTGAGTCAGTCCTGTTTGGACTGGAAGTTTCGAATCCCTTCATAATTCTTGAGAATGGCGTCTGAGGAGGGAGACTCGCGGGAAGGGAATGAATGTTTCCATGCGAATGTTGGTTGGACTTTAGGAATAGATTGGAAAAGTTCATTGCAGCCAGCATATCCACCTGCGAAAAGTGACTGGAGCGAAAGAATGGAAGTTGATTGAACTTGAAATTTGGCTGGTATTGGAAGGGAGATGCTCCAGGTATGTGTCCTGCCGAGTTGAAAGGGGTTTGTGAGAATCTCGAGTAATATGCCGCCATCAGATCCTGTGTGTTTGGAAGCACATTGACGAAGCTGCTCCTCAGTTTTTGAACTGCATCCATGTGTCCAGTCGAGTTGCTCAGGAATCCAGGGAAGCGACTTGCCAAATTGAACTGAGGCTGGTTCATCATAGAATGAAAGTGTTGAGTCGAGGCATGGTTTGGGTGAATGGCGCCACCACTCGGAGGTTGCGAAGGTGGAGAATTGCAGAGACCCGGAAGATTTTCCACCGACATCCTTCTTCCCCTTCTGGATGGAACATTGTTCCACATGTGAGTTCCCATATGCACCTTTAAGTTTCCTTTAGTGGTGAACGCTTTACCACAAACCGGACATTTGAATGGTTTGTCCCCGGTGTGAGTTCTCATGTGGATCTGAAGGGCACTGGCGCTGGAGAATGGTTTCTGACAGTACTGACACATGTGGCGGAGGTTGATGGTTGATGAAGTCGTTGTCTTTGAAATTGGTTCGCTTTTATCGAACTTGTTTTCAGTTGGAGTGAACTTCCCAGGAGTAAACAACTCCTTCTTAGGAAGTTGAACGGAATTCAATCCCACCTCAACAACTTTGTTTTCCTTTTGGGTCGGTTTGTCTGGACCAATCAAGCAAGTCTCCACTCTTTCAAGAGTTTCGCATTCCACACTTGGATGAATCTTGCTGAGATCATCCTTTGGAAAAATGTTGTCACTCTCCTCCTTAATCTGATTTGGTGGAAAATAATTTTCAAATTCATTCGCCAGGGTTTCTCCATGAGATGATTTTGAAGATTTATCGTCCGATTGGAAAATGGGGGCAGCGTAGGGCTTTATGATGTCGTGCTCGTAAAAAGCGTTTGAAGTTTCCTTTGCGTCGTTCTGTTTCATGGCTTGTTCGCTGTCCTGAACCTGGCTTTTGTCGAGGACGAGTTTTACAGGGGCATCAAAGCTGTGCTTATCCAACTGAGGAGATCTATTGGAAGAACACGAACCATCCGAGCTGGAGAGATTCAGTTGGCTGTTGTCTCCGGCGTTGATTTTGTGCGTCATCATGTGCTGCTTCATGTTGCCCTTTGTCGAGAAGGCTCTCTCGCATAACTTGCACTTAAACGGCCTCTCCTTCGTGTGGCTCCGGTAATGAATATCCAGGGCGCTCTTGCACGCGAATGTCTTATAACAAATTCCGCAGGTCGTGTTGGGCTTGCCGGTGGTCGCCTCGAACGACCGAGGAGATAGTTCGAGACCGTCGAGTGACTTCTGGTGATGGAGCTGGGAGTTGAGTGTTTGCTCGGTTGGTGCCAGTCCCGATGCAACGGCCGTGGCAGATGGAAAACAGAATCTCAAACTTGCAGCTTGCATTGCCTCTATGGGGTTAGCCAACTTGAAAGGAGATTTGGGACTGTTGAACCTCGGCAGACGAAATTTTGTAACTTCTCCATCTAATTCCATCCTTGAATGTTTCTCCCTATCTCCCTCCTGATTCTCTGAGAGGTTGCTGAATGGAGAATTGGAAAACTCCCTCCTGTCGAGTCCCAGCCAACTGGTGGTTCCTTGCTGAAATGGCAACTTGGTCCTCTGAATGATCTTCTCCATTTGTTCCAGGGGGTGCTTCACTAAGGTCGGTGATCCAAAGGAAGGAGAGCGGGTGGAAAAAGTAGTGTTTAGGCCGCTGAATTGGAGCTGACTGTTTGTGTTGATTGGTTTGCGGACTTCTTCATCCGACGACGAACTTTCCAGCTTTCTGAACGTTTCAAATTCTTTCTTTGCAGGCTTGGCTTCATCAGAACTCAATTGCTTAGATTCGAGATCTCTTTCAAAGTTGGTTGCTTCGCTGTCACTGTAAGTAAAACTCTTTTCTGAATCGTGTTTGATGTTTTCACATCGAAAGTTTTCGTTTTCATCGTCTGGAAATTCGTCCACCTGCAATTTATCATCATCCTCGAGCTGATGCTGATGGTTGTTGACGACACTCGATGGAGAATCACCTCGATCTTCTTCTGGAAAGAATTCTTCCTTCTTCATTTCTTGATGCTCTACCTTCACCTCATCCAGCTTTGCAGGGGACTTGTTGGATGCTAATGGCTGAGGGCAGGACATGGGGAAAGAATTGAGGAATGATTGAGTTGGCATGAATAGAGGAGGACGCTTCAGAGAGGAAAATCCAAATATGGGAGAATAAGGAATGTTGCCACTGACGGCAAATGGAAGATAATTTACAGGAGTGGCTGGTGGCGGAAACATGAGGAAATTTCTGGAAAAGTTCGGCATGGAAGACTTGCTGAGGAAGGACGTTTGGTCGGATGAAGCGGCAGGAAAGGTAGAATGAGATGGCAGATGCCCCTCGGAGACAGCATGCATGCGGACATGTTGCTGAAGAACCAGGGCGTTTGTAAATTGTTTATGACAAACAGGGCACTGATGTAGCATCCTGACGGGGGGCTTGGCCCTGTGGACCCCCATGTGCGTTTTCAGATTGCCTTTGGTTGTGAAAGCTCGTCCGCATATTTTGCACCGAAACGGCCTTTCGCCGGTATGCGTTCTATAATGCATCTGCAGTGCACTCTTGCAGCTGAGGGTTCTCAAACAAATGGCGCACTGGTTCGGATCCGTCAATTTCTTGTTGATGCTCTTCACCAACTGCTCCATTTTGTTTGTTTCCGAGGATTTTTGGACTTCCATGAACTGCTCCATGGGATCATCTGACAACTTACTGCTCCCCGATGCTGCACCGCTCCTTTCGCTCGGCCCCGAGACGATATTAGGTCGGAAGAAGTAGGGTGCTCGCTGCAAATTAAAAGGATTGAAAAGCGATGCGGAGAAAGATTGGTGTCCTTCCAGCAGGGGAGTGCCTGGGAAAGTTTGAAGACGCGGTGGTAGGATTCCTGGAAGTTGAAAGTTCGATGACAGAGAAGCGGTGTTTGGAACGGATAGAGACATGGACATGGAAGACAACAAGCTGAGAGGCGGAGGAGACGACGTCATCGCATCAGCGTTCTGAGGACTTTCGGATATTTCGACTGTTCTTCCATCCACCGAATGAGTTTTCCTTTCCGAATTCATGGCACGTGCGGAGAAGTTTTTCAACTCCTCAATTTTGCTCTCATCGTTTCCTGCGGTGTTTACGATTTCATTCAGAGTTGATTTCGCATGCGTCAGGTTCCGACTCTCTTCTTGAAATACTTTGCCATCTTTAAGCTTCGGAGATAAAGTTTCTTGTTTGAGGAGTTGCAAAGAACTGAATTCATTGCATAAAGTTCGCTTCAATTCCAAATTATCGGCCACACGAGGATGTTTTATCGAATTTAAAGATGGCGGAACTGGAGTTGAAATTTCGACTTGTTTGCACGATTCGGGAGCTAAGGATCCTTTGACCTGCTCCGAGATGAAGGGGAATTTGAAACTTTGGCCGAAAGAATTTGTGGGACTCTGGATGGAGAAAGTCGTTTGTGGCTCATCAAAGTAATTGGAAGTTGATTTGGAGTCCGCGCGAGAAGATGTGACTGGAGATAGGTTCTGGAGAGATGAAATTTTGTTCTGGGAATCTGCGTCGAACGGGGGAGCACTTTTGGTGGTCGATTTTGAATTGGGTTTCGAGGTTTTTGGGTGGAATGTCTGGTTGGACGATGTTCTGCTGACGGTGGATGGCGGGGGAATGTAAGGATACTTTTCAGTGTGGCACATGAAGTGAACCTTCAGGTTGCCCTTAGTGCTGAACCTGTTACCACAGACGCTGCATTTGTACGGACGTTCACCTGTTACATTAAACATTTTCAACTCGAGTCTTTCTAAATCCTTTGTTAACGACATCATTATTATAATTATAGTTATTAATTACACATCGTCAGTGTCGTACGAGTCGTCTAATTAATATTCATTAGTCCACGTTACCAGTGTGAGATCGTATGTGGATCTGAAGGGCACTGTCACTGCTGAAGCCCTTCTGGCAGTATTTACACCTGTGCTTCAGAAACTGATCCTCGGGTCTGCTACGGGAGGACGGCGACGTCACAGCACTAATGAGGGTCGGCTTGTCTGGAGATGGAAACGTTTCAAGTGAAGCAACCGGAATATTTGAGATAAAGAGTCGTTGTAATTGGTGCTCATGCATCGTGAGAAAGATCCTGGCCGTTATTAAAGGGAACTACATCTGCAATTCATTGCAGCATAAATGCAAAACTCGGCCAACATAAATTTACATGCTCCTGAGATCTCCCTTCGTCTATAAATTGGCCTTTCAATCTTTCGCACGCTCCTTCATCTAATCTGTCGCTCAGTCATTTTTCATCCGGGCGCTCTCCTTTATAAACAGAACCTTTTTTCAATCAGGCACGCGCGCTGGAAAAGGTGTTAGAGTCTGGAAGTTGCATGGATGCCACTGGCAGAAATGTGATTCGATCACAGGGACCATAATGAGTTCAATCAAGTGTGTTCATGTGCAAGAGTTTTTCTGCCTCTGCGTGTATGTGTGCGTGTACGTGTCTGTGTCTGTGCGTGAGTGTGCGCGCGTGCGTGTGGAAGTCTTGCGTGATGTTTTGTCGATTAAGTCCTAGTGTTGAGCGCATTGTTATCACGAAGCGCTTAATTCCGGCTTATTTACATAATAACATCCACCAGACCTGCTGCCTTCCGAGGTGGAAATGTTTGAAACTCCGTGGAGTGAACATTACCTGTGCCTCGTGGAAGGCCGTGATTTACGACGGGCCCGAGCATTTTAACATATACAAACCCAATGGTTATGCGCTGAAATATGTGAGCAGGTTTATCAAGACTGACTTCTTGTGAAGTGTCTACAATGTTTAGGAGTCCGTTTGAATTCGGAGGAGCGATTAGCAATTATAAGATGTCAGTCTTGATGCATTCAATACATCTTCAGCTCTTTGTCTCGAAGAAAATAAAAACATGGAAAATGGAAAGCTTACTGTCCTGTAGAATCTTCTGCTGGAGCAATCTGGTGGAAGACATGTCGATCATTGCCAACATGGGTGAGATGAAGGACGACGTTGACGGTGTGAGAGGTTTGTAGTAGCCAGAGGAGGTGCTTGTCGGGTCGCAGTTAAGATACTTGGACGACGGACTCTGAGCCTTCTCGGTCGTCTGCTTTGGTTCTGACTCTCTTGTGGAGGTCGAATTCTTGGTCGCCACGTCAAAGGTCTTGTTCTCCGTCTTGATCGAGTTGTGCTCGATCGGCTGCTCAGCTCTCAGAATGTCTTGACCCTTGACCCTCTCGACGTCTATGTTGGAGTCCTGCTCTTCGGTCCTGGTGTCGAACTGCCTGTGCAACTTGTGGAGCATCTGCATCTGATACAGTTGCTGCTGCTGCAAGTTCCAGAGGACTGCGTTAAATACCTCCATGCTCTGGGGCGGCTGATAGGGGTGGTTTGCATCCGCAGGGGGAGTGGTCGACTGCTCCTCCCTGCTGAATTGAGCCACCGCTACTCCTGTGCCGTCGATGGCGGCGAGTTTGACGTTGGTGAAGTTTCTAGGCGAGGAATCTTCTTCATGCTGTTCGTGAGGTGTCATGTCGGATTTCTTGGCTGGTTTCCTGTCTTCGTTCATCTGCTCGCTGGAGAATATCTCGAGGTTGGAACAGTGAATCTCGTTCAAGCTCTTGTTTTCAAAACTCGATTGATTGTTCTTTGCATGGATTGGATGGAATTGTTGGTCATTTTCTTTGCAACAGTTTTCATTCGATTTGTTGACAAACGAGCAACCGCACGTAAGTTTTGATTGGTTGTTGTTGTTGCTGCTGTTGTTGTTGTTGCGATCATCGACAACTTCCTCGTCACTGGGGTTGTTCAGCTGGTCACGTGACGACGGGCGTAGGATTCGTTTGGTTTGAAAGGCGATTGGATCGAATTGAGGGGATTTGCCAGTTGATGGCACCGAGTTGAAACCTCGATCAGGAGTTTCATCGCTGCTTTGATTCTGTCTCATCAGTTGATCCAACAGTTTCCGAGTTGACGATTCGCATCTCAACTTTCCTGGAAACATTGGAAGTGATTTTCTTGAGATGTTGGCTGGATTGAAAAATTAAAAACAAATCTTAAGCTGTCCCGAATGAAGTCTTTAAGGAAAAAAAGGAAAAAAAGAAATGCGAACGATGCAACAACACGCAGGAGTTTGCAGGTCACCTTTGTCCAATTCTAATTATCTTCGTCGAGCATCAAGAGAAAGTAAATTGGAGTTTGTAACGAAGTTATTGTTCTTGCACGAGTTTGATGCGCATTCGTCTTGATGCTCAGAACAACACTGTGTCCGTTCCGTTCGCTGCTTTCCAGGAGAACATTCTGGAAAAGAACATCCGACCAGAGGTGGAAATAAAACTTTCCAAGGCCGGTGAAACACTCGCGGGAGATGCGTCCGAGCACCTGTTTCTCAGTCGCTCATTGAATGGAGAAATGAAAAGTTAACGTCAACCTTCCCTCCCTGCAAATGCTCGAAACTCAAAGCCCTACCCTCGAATCTTTCTCTGGCCTGCCTCTCACGCCTGTGGTTGTCCCGACAGGAGTGATGATGATGATGCAAACGTGTCGGCACATAAACAAAATAAGACGGCTTTTTAACGATAACGCGACTCAGAAAACTCTTATCAGTGGGGCCGATAAAATCGTTGTGCATCGATTTATTACGTCCTGCCAAATTATTCTGCAAGGAAATAATAATTTATCATTTGCAAGTTCGAACTCGCTTCTTAGCTTCCGTAAGTTTGAACGTTTTGTGGGCGTGGCGAATATGTGGAAGGAATTAGAAGATGGTGAGGTTGAATGAAAACTTTCAGTTATGAGGTCAATTAGGCTTCATTGTCTTAACTCGAACAAATGGATTCCTCGTGTGTTTTGATGCATTTCAATGTGATTTCAATGTCAGCGTGTGACGACCGCTGGTTTTGTGAAACTTATTTTCATATTTAAAATGAACAAAAGAGGAACAAGAAATCGAACCTGAAGTCGTCTCATCGGTTGGCAGATCGAGTTCATCTTCTGAAACGTGTCTCGGTTTGTATTGTTTGCGTCGTGACATGGAAAATTCACACCTGTTGGAATAAAAACCTCTTCCTTGCTTCTCAAGAAGGTCGGGTGTGGCAGGAAATCAAGAGATACGAACCTTCGCGGATGCCAGCAGAAACCTGAGGAACAGAAAGTCAGACGACGTTCATGAGTGTGGTGCTCGGTGCTTGGAAATAATCCGATTCTGAGGAGAAGTTCGGGCAAAACTGACGATCAAATCGAACCGGCGAACAGGTCAAATGGAAGATTCCGAGTGACACGAAGCGATCTTATTGCGTAGAACACGTTTATGATGGAACATATTCACGGACGGAATGGGAGGTGCCGGATATCATAACGCGACTCCATATTCGGCTGCTGAGCAGAATTATTATAATAACTGGGCGGAGTCATTTTCCTGGGACGACCAATTGGATGACATCTGGCTTCATTTCATCTCTCCTTTATATCACTAATGCGTGCATATCGCAATATAGTTATTGTTGTTCCCTACCTCGTCGTAGTCGTCGTCATCGGTATCTGCACAAGATTGGAGAACCACAGCTGTAGGGCTGCATGAATAGACCTCATACGCCTATGTACATATATAGACGTACATTATGCACCCTCCGATGGACTGATGGTGAGTGGGGATTGGATCTAAGGGTGGATGAATGGGTGGATGGTTGGGGAGACATTTACTTATGAAGTGAAATGATTGAGAGGCGAATGGATGAATTGAAAGATCGGACAGTCGGACGAATGGTGAATAAGTGACGGATGGGAGATGCTGGATGGATGGCAATGGATTGTGGATAAACTGGAAATTGTGGATAAATTATGGAAAAATCCTGAATGGATGGATGGATGGGTGGTGGATGGATGGATGGATGGATGGATGGATGGATGGATGATGATGATGATGATGTGATGATGATGATGATGATGATGATGATGATTCTAATGGACGATGATAGGCAACTGGACAATGNGATGGATGGATGGATGGATGGATGGATGGATGGATGGATGGATGGATGGATGGGTGGATAAATGATGATGAATAAGTTGTGAGTAGATTCTGGATAAAGAGATGGTTTGACGAATATTCTCATGACCTGAGAAGCAAACGCACTGCATGGGACAATGAGTGTAATTTGCTTCATTCCAATGACACACACACACGCGCGCGCGCGCGCGCCACGTTCATCAGCATCATCGTTACCGGCCGCCATCTTGGCTGGATGGACCAATCAAAATGGATCAGGTTGGTAACATGTTTTAGTGAACTCACAAACGCTCAATGGTTGTTTTCAATTTCTTCTTTCAATTTGACGAATCAAATCAGTCATTAGACTTATTCATTCCATGGAAATATCTCTTTATTTCAATGTTCAAACTGATCTATTTACCCTGGTTTGATTATTGTTCATGTTAGTAAAATCACTTATATGTATATTTGCAATGTTGAATATGTTCCACTGGTGAAATCAGACCTCTTCAGGTAAAACAAAACAATCGAAGAAGTCCTCCCTGTCGTTGACTTCGACGATTGTGGTGAACACTTGTCTTAATAAGTTGACATCCGAGTCTATCCAACCGGGAGATGGCTTCATTTGTGAAACACATGGAACACATGGAACACATGGACAATGTCTTCAGCGTGTTGTGTCCTTTCCTCGTCTGGGTGGCATGAATAACTCCAGAACTGGAGTGGATTCAAGGAACAGCTGCTCACGATATTCTCCAAATATTCCTCAGAATTTCAACTGAAACTCTTCCCTTTTAGCTTCATTATCTCTCTCAAAAATGTGAACGTTTTAAACTTTCATTTGCTTGGAACATTTCTCACAGGAACTTGGGATGTTGACAGCTGAGAGAAAAGAATCTGAGGATGAAGTCATCAAGGGGACACATGTCTACTCGATACGCTATCATCCAGCCATCCACCCATTCGTTTACCCATTCACCCATCCATCCGTCTGTCCGTCCATCCATCCATCCATCCATCCATCCATCCATCCATCCATCCATCCATCCATCCTTCCTTCCATCCATCCATCCTTCCTTCCATCCATCCATGCACCGGTCCCTCTGCCTGCCTGTTCACGTTGACAATCTAATTAACTTGCCGGCATCAGTTCTTCATTTTAAACCTCGCAAAACAACTCGCAATCGCATTTGACAAGTGCTCCATTTCTAGCAGGCTCCTAATTTCTTTAATTTAAAACATCAATCGCTGTTCGCCTCGAGAAGGAATCATGTTTGCACACTCCACGCAATTTTCCAAGCTCCTGCCATTTGCATTTTTCTCAATTTCCTTGTTAGTTGGGACGTGAAATGTTAATCAAGATGCTTGTTATCGCAGGAGATAATTCCGATGATGCCGAGCAAAGGAAATGCTTTGCTTATTTAAGCCGAGATGTTTCTTATTTAAGCTGAAATGTTGGCTCACTCCCCCAGGTCTCAACTTCTTCAGAGCATGAAATTAATAATTTTCATCTGCCTTCAATTCTCTGTCAACAAACCTCATGACGATTCTCCATTAACCAGAGTCCACTTTCAGATTTCATCCACACCTAAGGATGGATGGATGGATGGATGGAAAGAAGGTTTTGAAAATTAAAGAAATTCTCAGAATTTCGGCAGATTTCGTGCCAAGATGCTTCGCCATTGTTGCAAACTGTTGCAATCGTTTCAACCGTCATCGTCGTTGTCGTCGTCGTCATCATCATCATCATCATCGCAATCACCACCATCGTCATCGTCACCACGACGGCCTTCGTCGTCGTCGTCTTCACCTTATGAAGGGAGAAAAGATTTTAATCATTGAACGTCAAGAAATATTATTTTAATCACCATCAGCGGCTTCTCTTTGCGTTCTGAAAAATCATAAAAGAAGATTAATTTCTACGCTTCCAACCAGAAGACGTCTCACGATCACTAAATATAAACGCCTGATGATGATAACAATAACAATAATATTATTATTTTTGTATTTAATATTATCATTGTGTATTATATATTATTATGATGATAATAATAACAATAATAATAATAATAACAATAACAACAACAACAACAATAATAATAATAATAATAATAATAATAATAATAATAATAATAATAATAATAATAAT
>MPNW01000003.1:319044-357964 GCA_011800805.1 Hirudo medicinalis
GTGGCAGTGATGATGATGATGATGCTGATGATGCTGATGATGCTGATGATGCTGATGATGAGGATGGTGGTGATGATGATGATGATGATGATGATGATGATGATGATGATGATGATGATGATGATGGCGATGTTGATGATGATGATGATGGATGAGTGGTGGTGGTGGTGGTGGTGTGATGATGATGGATGATGATGATGATGATGACGTATGATGATGATGATGATGATGACGCCACGACGACGGAGATGATTGTGAAGATGATGACGACGACGACGTTGATAATGATGATGCTGTGAAGACGTCTGAAAATGACAGTTATTACGTTCCATAGTGAAACTTAAAGTGGAGGGGTGTAAACATTATCATTATCATCACCTCATCCTTCATCACCACCATCATCACCACCACCAGAGCCACGGAGCTCTTCTTAACACGGGGAGCAAGTGTATAATTCATATTATGTAGGTGACGACTCTTATAATTTGGCGTCCAGACACATTTCAACTTGCGTCACATTTATGTCCGTCCAGCTGTCCGTGGAGTGTCGAGGATTCCGCTCGATCGGCAGTCGAACTTTCGAAACGCACAACCTGCACATCGTTAGCTCACCAGTGACTCACCTCCTCGATTAAATTATACCAACTGTCTCCAGGCTTTGTTTCCACCCATTCCACTCCCCCCCCCCTACCCGGCTGCAGTCCACCCCCTATGAAAGACCATCCTCCATCATCCTCTTGACGTGAATTAACCTCCGCGAGAGTTCAAGAAAGTCGATTGGATACAATCAACTCGAATACAATCAACTCGGATACAATCATCTCAGAGACTTTCATCATAAGCTCTTCTAAGAATTTACTGTCGACGAAGACATGATCAGAGTTGCTTCTAAAGGCCTGCAATCTCCATCGGTCGGAGACGGTTTTTACGATGACGGAAGCAGCCATTTGTTGGAAAATGAGACGAGTGTGGAGCCTGTGTCAGCGACTATGGATGTAAATGTCAGCGGCAAATCGAGCAGAAAGCATGGCCCGATATGATAGCAGTTAGCAGGATGCAAGGCATCAATTGTCAGTCTCTCGTGGGTCCAATAAATCTGAAACACGTGATTCCTTCCTCTCTTTGTTTCCTGGCTTTCAATTATAATCCATTTCTTTCCATTACGTCATTCATTTTGCCCGTCCTGCTGTCCATCATTCGTCCACAAATCCACACATCCATCCATCCGTCCGTCGGTCCATCAATTAATCCATTTATCCACCCTTCCATCCATCCGCAAACCCACGCTACCGTGTAATTATAATTCATTTCTTTCCATTACATCATTCATTCATTCTGTCCGATCTACTACTGTCTTCCGTCCGCACATCGATCCAGTCATCCAGTCATCCGACCATCCATCCTTCAATATATCCATCCGTATATATCACTATTAGGTCGGCAGGGCATTTAAGTCATTCATTCTGGCAATCTGTTAGGATCTTCTTAAAATCTTTCCGAGATCGGCGATGTCGCATCCGCCTCTGAGCAGGAGTTCAAATTGAACTTCCAGCGAGACGAACGACTGCAAATAAAGAATATTTAAGAGAAAGAATTTTTTCTTCCTCCTAAACGAGTGTAATGCGTAATTATTGTTGCACGGAGGACGCATGGATTTTAATGCTTGCCGAGGACACGGACGCACGTTCCCTCCACTTCCTGTCCAAGACTTTGAAGGAAGGCGATGGAAGGCTGGAATCAAAATTAATGAAACGTCAGGGCAAATAAAGATAAATATGAAATTTCGTCTGCTCACTGCTAACCGCATTTATGTGCTTCTTAATAAAACCTCCTTCCATCTCCTCGGAGTTTCTTTACTTCTGCTTGCGTGTTGTAAAGTTGCAGGGAGGTGTTAGGATAAACATGCAACTCCGATCCAACACTCGCTCGGTTTATTGTCTGCATTCTCATCCTTCCTTCCTTCTTTCGTTCATTTGTCATTCCATTCCGTTCCTATCTTCACTTGCATTGATAATGTTTTTGGGTTTTTACGATGCTTAAATATTTTTTTTGTTTTTGAGATTTCTAATTTAAATTATTCACATTATTAAAAGTCATAAAATAATAATTTTGTAAAATTTAAATGTTTACCTAGATTTTGTTCAACAAATGAATGACAACAAAAAGGATGGAAAATATTTGTTTCAATGCATCCCTCAATCAGTTGCATGGCTGCTCGTGTGTAATCAGAGCTTGGAAATTACACGAAATTGTATGAAATTACATGACGGCCTGAGAAATCGAAAGTAAATTCTGAAATTCCCCGAGGTTGGAAGAAGATAAAATTTTCAGTGGAAGATGCAAACATTGAGATGTCGGCAGATGGCTTGTGATGCAAGAGTTGAGAGAAAATTCGAGCGAGTGTCAACCTTTGTTACGTCACTGTGCAATCATTTGACGGGATTTTTAAACAACATTTTAAACAACAACATGTCCTCGAAATTCAACTTTATTGTTTCAGCTCAATTAGAAATTCCAAATGATTTCTTGAAACTCAAATCTTCACGGTTTTACAGCGGTCGTCGACAGTGTCGGATTGGGCACGGTCAGATAAAACTGGTCACGTGTGTGTTTGCAGTGAAACATTACCTAACTGCAATGAAATGGCACAAAGGCTGTATTGATTTTCCTAAAGGATTTTCTCTCTCATCATATCGACGTACAAATGCAAGCCAGCAAGCTGTAGAGCTGTTTTAATCTCCTAGTAATATCATCATTTCATCGCCATTGTTGTCTTCATCTTCATTTTCCTCCTCATCGTCGTCGTCGTCTTCCTCTTCGAATTATATAATCTTTTCGTTCGGCATCTTCCTTTTCAGAGGCGGTTCCTGGCTACCAATGAGGAGCGAGAAATTTATGGATTGAGCAAATATTAATATTCGCTCCGCCCACCAATTCATAACATCCAGTTATTAATTTCATATTTTCGAACTCGAGTCTCATTGGATGGCCGGTGCCGCTGCAATATGAATAAATTAACATATTAAAGCAGGTGTTTTCCAGGACCAATCTTTGGAAGCACTTTGATGTAATTAAAAATTTAAAAAACTGCATTTAGAAATGTTTGTAAATCTAAATGTTTTAATGAGCTCTGAAATTTCTTTTCAAAGTCTTTTTCGAGACATGAGATGTTAATCAGCGAGGGATTTGTTTATTTGAATCTTCAACGTTTGAATTATGAATAAATAAATAAATGGTCGTCAATTTTTTTACAAAATTTTGAAAATAAAAATGAAATCTCCACCTTAAGAATAAGTTGCTGTGAAATAACTCTAAAGAAAATATTTCGCCGTCATTCTTTTACTTTCAATTCGTTCGATGGCTTTCAAATGTAATTATCTGTCGAATAATAATTTAATATTAACAGAGGATGAGTGGGGAGTTGCAGAAGATGGGTGGGGAATAAAAGAGCTTAACTTTATTGCTGACCGTCATGCTCAGGGATCAACAGAGAGCGACATGGATGCATGAATGAATACTCGGAGGCATACATTAATAAGTAGCTCATGTCTCCCTATTAACAACCTATAATGCCCGGATGCTGGTCGGATTACAGATGGAATGTGTTTATGGTTGAGCCAATCGCCTTCTTCATTGGAGGAACAAGCGCCCGCGCCCAATTTATTCCCGGAATCGAGGCAAACACGCGCGCATCCTCCCGACACACGTAGAGACATTCTCGCATGCCCGGTCGGCAATAAATAAATCCGGAATGGAAATAACCCCAGCGCAACGTGGAGCTTTGAAGAATGCACGTCTGCTAGGCTCCGATATAAAAACTGACCCTCCATATTGATATTTCAACCCTCGGCTCGTCGGTCGACGGGAAGGGGTTCGGCCCTTTGAAGGAGAGTTTTCATTGGTCGGGAATGTCGTACGTGTCGCATTCGAGATAAGAGCGCAAAACGGAAGGCACTTCACGAGTGCGGCATATTGCAAAACGGAAAAAAAATTCTGCAACAGTTGGGGCAAGGATTAAACAAATGAATGCGGCTTAATAGAACAAGTGGACTCCAGCTGTATGCCTGGATTTCATTCCTCCTTCCTTTTTTCCATCCCGCTTCATCATCCCTCTGAGACGTCCTCCACTCACTCATCGTGTCATCATTTAGAAGCAGTCGTCGTCGTCATCATCGTTATCACCATCATCATCGTCATCGTCGACGTCGTCATATTCAAGGACTCGTAAGCATATGGACATATGTTTGAGTTTGTCAACACAATTTTCGAAAGAAAGAACGCTTGAATAATTAAAAGTTGAAAAATTATTGTCTTCAATTTAAAACTTCAATTGGTTCGAGAATATTTTAGCGAAGGAATGGAAAAGTTTTGAAAAATTAAACGCCATGTTTGAACACTCCAACCGACGAATGTGTCTGTTGACCGTTTTTAAAAGCATTTCGTTTTAAATCAAAATTTACTGCTTCAAAGAAATGGTATTGGAATGGTTATATTTTATTGTAATGACCACTACGACTTATTAATCGCATTGTAATGCGGTTGCATAAATATGAAAAGGAACGAATTAATATTGATCAGAATAGACGAGCACGGTTGATTGACAAACAAAACAAAGACATTCGACCGAGCAGCGAGGACAGTGTGGCTGATTAAGTCTAATCCGAAGTTTAAAGATAATCCTCTCTTTTGATCAATTCGTCAATTTAACACAGAGGGGGCGAGATGGCGTCGTCCGAGGAGGCAAGTGCACACATCGAAGACAACTTGAGATGAGGGACCTGCTCAATGACGCTTCAAATCAAATTGAAGGCCCGACAATCAACTCAAGAAATTCTTATCAAACGTCAGATCTTGTTTAACCCGTCGTGATATTGAGACCTCGATGCACTTTTAACCGAGCACGCGAGCACCGGATATGAGCTCGGGGTGAGATAATCGTAGATTGAATTAAGAAAGAGTGAGCTCCACTCTCATATGCAAAATTCTTCCGGGAAGATGCAACACCCTTCCATTTCATCTTTGAGCCATCCACCGGAACAATTATTCAGCGGGTCAAAGGTCA
Source organism: Hirudo medicinalis (assembly GCA_011800805.1). Classification (NCBI taxonomy): domain Eukaryota; kingdom Metazoa; phylum Annelida; class Clitellata; order Hirudinida; family Hirudinidae; genus Hirudo; species Hirudo medicinalis. The sequence goes on from MPNW01000003.1 coordinate 324,107, forward strand.
AATTGTCGGACACGACCCGGTCAGTCATCTTGAAAAATGAGGAGTCCAGTGAGAAGGTTAGTTATTCCCAACTAATGAAAGTAGCGAGTACCGGTGTTTTGTGTGTTTAGGAGCTGACAATTAAATCAGAGAACATAGCAAACACGAGCGACTTTTACCGCTTCAAAGTCGAAGCCACGAACGCATGCCAAACATCTTTGATTGATTGGAGAATATCAGGAACGAAAAGAAATAAAAGACTTTCCGCAAAGTATAAATTCTCGAGGAATAAATGACGGAGTGGATGCACGCACAATCAATTTGCCACAACATCGCATCTTTCTCGAACTCACGCCTCCGTAATGCAATTACCAGCAACCTGCGATCCTTTGCATTTGCTCGCTCGAAATTTGATAGTTCCGTCCATGTCGTCATACTCTGAGGTGGCTCTTGATTCCACTGCACGATCGCACAGCAACATCACCGCCGTTGTTAAACGTCAGGAAAAGATGGAAGGAACGATGAAGAAAAGGGACAAGTGGATGGGAGGATCTTAAGTCAGCGTCATTGACACGTCAGAGTTGACGATGCTAATTTTGAGTGGCTAGGTTAAAGATTGTTGCCATAGAGACGATCGGGAACAAAACATTTGTTGCCATGGAGAAATGCCCGTCTGGACGCTGAGCTGGGAGCAGATTAAAAGTGAAATCATATAAATTGAAAAATTAACAAAACATCGCCTCCCCTTAGAAACGGGATTTTTCGAGGGCCATGCAATCAAATTTGATCCTGACAAATGACTGTGGCCACCTCCGACATTGACCTTTCGACCTTCACACGTGACCCGTGAGATAAGCACCATGACCCCGACATGGGCGCATAAATTGATTGTCTGATATTTGATTGTCATGATGCACTCTGTTGTATTTTTTCATCTAATGAAAAAAATTTTTTTTCTAATTATCCACGAAAGGAAATCTTTTGTTCTTCAAGTTATCAGCAAGCATGCAACCTGGTGTTGATTCATGGTCACGCACCAGCTGCATGTGGTGCTGGTGGGAGCCATTACACTGGAATGTATTTTCAATTTCTTCTCCGCCTGAACAGTCAGCGTATTTATCATCTGCCTTCCTCCGCGGTCTCAGGACGGCTATTAATAAATCCTTGGCAGATCACGTGACTACCGGAGCTCAAAAATAAAATCTTCAAAATTCTCCGCCATGCTCGGTGCGCATAATTTTTCTCCGTTTTATGGCTTCAGAATGAATTCGGGACTTCAAGGATAATGAAAGTTTCCTGAAGAAGTCCATTGAATAGACCAGACAAAGTCACCAGTGGTAACCAATTATGGACTGACCAATCAACATGTGACACGCGGACTTCTTTGGAGCAGAAATCATAAATCGTGCCCGGTTATATTGAAAATTCCCTTACGCTCGATGGCACATTGGACGACATTGCTGCTTGAAATGAAGCGAACTCTATTTATTAATGACCTTTTTTCATGAGGATTCAGTCGACCAAATTTTCAGAAAAATTGTGAAGATGAGTGTGAGATTAATTCAGAGTCATTAAAAACTTTGAACAATAAAAAGTAATTTTCAGCGCAACCATAAATTGTAGACGTAAAATCATGCATGAAAATTGATATATTTGGCTTTTACGAGACTCATTGAAGATAAAGTATATATTTACCAATTCAGATCATTTATGAAGGGGTCATCTATAAATGACTTCACGCATTTAGAGGGAGAGGGGGTTCAAACATATATGAGCATACATGATATGATGGGGAGATAAAAAAAAAGTGACATCACATCAATTGAAGAATTTCGAAACAAAAAATTAACCAGGAGAAAACTTTTATATCACTAGTTATCAATCTACGTAACATAAAATAACTTTTGACAATTGTATATATCCCTAAAAAAAGAGCCATTTTACGTAACGCCATTTTTGTTATTATCTAAATGTGTATAGCTTCGATTAATGCGATTTTTCCAATGGCCGTAAGCCCCAACAATAGCAGACGAAATACATTAGTGGAAAAAATGTTAAAAAACACTCTCGACTAAGACTTTCTTTGAAATATTTGTTGAAACATTAAGTTTTGAAAGTTAATCGAGTTAATCAAAATCGAGACTTTGTTTAAACATTTGTGAAAAGCTAACTTCGCAGCGAGCTTGAAAGCATAATTTGTTTTATTTTATCATTTAAAAATACTTATTAACAGCTTTTCCTCTGATTGAAAGGTTGAAGTGGAATAAAATAAAAAGAATGCTGCTAAGCTTAAATTTTAAGCCCTTATTTGCGCTCTGACGCAACATTAAGTTTATTAATTAATATACTTTTATTAAATCGTATGTAAAATACTGGCAGAGTCGTTGTTACAATCCAAACATTTGAAACGTTAATCTAATTCAGCATTTAAAATCAGCTTAATCCATGATGCTCAAGTTCCGTATGTAAGTAAAATCTAAAAATTTAAAAATAATGAAAATAATATTTAAAAAACGTTAAACAATCTACAAAATAAAAAAAATTATTTTTTGACCTTGAAAAACCAATTTCCGCAATTTGTAGTCGATTAGCTGTTTAGAAACACCAAAACAAGCTAAAATTCGGCGATCGTGTTTAATAGGGCGAAAATGTCGAAGCTTGCGAAAGCGGGGAGGACTGTGGCCACAAAAGCCATGAAAAATGTAGTGGATCAAAAAATTCATCCGCCATTTTTATCTACAATTATTCCTGCAGGTCTAGCGTCGCCAGCTCCTCCGTTGGGAGCTCAGTTAGGACAGGTATTTGCTCATTTAGGTCACTCTTGCATATAACTTATTTCACTTGTGAACAGAACAGGATTTAATGTGAATATTAATCTAATGCATCCCTTTTCCGATGAATTATACTTACATTGAGACGTTTTCAAACTAATGTTGTATCATTTGTAGAGAAACATCAAAATTGCAAATTTTTGTAAAGATTTTAATGAAAGAACAAAAGACATAAAAGAGGGCACTCCATTGCCTACAAGGATAAAAATAAATGTGAGTTTTGAGACATCGATATGCAATCATTTGTATTTAAAAAGATCTGTTTTATAAGCTAAAAATGTGAAAAGTCACATAATGATCACAGAGATTATCAAATCTTGATAGTATATTTGTAATAATTTAATGCTCCAGGGATATTATGAAGGATTTGTAGCATGATCTACTTAATAATTATCTAATTCAAAATAAAGGTTTAATTTCTTTGTCAAACAGCCAGACAAATCTTATGAATTGGTCATCCACAAACCTCCAGTTACTTACTTTCTAAAATTGGCTGCTGGAATTGATAGAGGGGCAATGAAGACAGGTTGTATTTGTTAATGGTTCATAATACTTCTTGGAAACAAAATAACTCACTAGATGTGGATTTGACTTACTGATGTTCTTCCAAATGCTTTAGGAAATGAGGTTGCTGGACGTGTGACACTGAAACACATATATGAAATTGCTGTCATAAAATCTGAAGATCCTTGTTGGAAACATTTTCCACTGGAAAGAGTTTGCATGTCTATCATATCAACAGCTCACTCTTGTGGTATAGAAATTGTGAAAGATTTAGACAGCAAAGAGTATGCAGCATTTCTGGAAGAAAGGAAGGCAATTGTTGAGGCACAGAAACAAGAGCTTCAAGACATCAAGGCAGCCAGACTTTTGAGGGTTATGGCTTGATTGATCAAAAGATATTTTTAAAGGCTATTAATAAAATTCTATCCAAGCACTGATGAGTTCTTCTAGCATGCTAACTCATATTTTGCAGGCATCCACATATGTCTTTATTGCTACTGCTTTGGTTGAAAATCCAGAATTTAATACTTGGGATCCTAGCGGTGGTTGCTTCAAGAATGCATTGTGGGGCTTAATAAACCTCTTCCTTAATATTAATGTTCTCAGCAATTTCTTTAAATTTGCCCAGCAAAGCACTAGTATGAGTGGTATGATCTTTTTTCAAAAAAGCTGGTTCCAAATACCACGGAAATGTGAGCCTAGGGGACTACAATTTATCCATTTTTTTTTGTTCGAAAGACGTATGCTAGATAATATGTTATGGAAAAATTAGATATTGAATCTACATGACATACATAAAGAAAACGGTGTCAAATCTTTTGAGAATGGAAATATCGCTATCACCAAGATGCATGGCAAAAACTCATAGCATAGTGGCTTGTGGTTTATGTCTTTGGACAGTTTGCAAATGTTTCAAAATAGATCCGAAATTATACTGCAAATGTTTGGAAAACCATGGCTGGAAAGGTTCTAACGGTTAAGAGATTCTAAATCACTTAATGATACAAGGGATTAAATAAAATTAATAACAGCAAGGGCTGGAGAACACAAATCGAAACTTAAAAAAAAGGTGGTTTGTGTGGAGGGTTGAATCCAAACGCATGCGACTCCACCCACAGGCGGAAGCTTGAAGGCTTATAACCCAATCCAGTTCAATCAATTTAACTAAAGAACTAAATTCACAGTTAAAGAATTAAAATATTTCTTAGTATGTGATCATGACTGCAAGGTTTTTTTTTTAAAATTTTGTGCTATCGCTTTAATTTTGAATGACTTAGAATAAAACAAATTGACATCACTAATCACTTTTAAATCGTAATTTGTCAACAGATGCTCGATACGCGAAAGCATTTTATTTACTACTTTATTGTTACGATTCAGTTGCACCGAACTTAGTCGCTTCACCATTGTACTTAGGCGACATTTGCATAGCCTTAAGCTGTTTTATTCAATTTACTCAAGTTGATTTACTTACTGTTTTCAGCAATTAAAGGGACGATTGTATTTCCTTGAGCATATTTTGTTGCAATTTTGTACTCATACAATGACAGACAACGATGAGGTATTGAGCTCAATAATGTATCTTTTTAAGCATGACTATTTATTGTAAAGCAAATGATAACTTTCATGTGCAGAGACTCTGATCCTGCAAGCCATTATATGTTTTCTCAATGTTTACATGAACATTGTGGGAAATCGGAAAGCTTATTATATTTTAATGTTTATCAATAATAATCTGTACAGAATGGAGGAAACAAGGCCAAAACCCCAATAAGTTATTTGCAAGAAATTTGTATGAGGAAAGGTGTCACACCCCAATACGATCTTGTTGCCAATGAAGGTGCAGTCCACGAACCACTTTTTGTCTTTAAAGTTATTGCTGGAGATGTCATTGGCACTGGGAAAGGTAATAGTTTTATGAATTTAGAAAATCTAGAGAAGAGATTGTTGATGGATGCACTTATAGACAATTGGCAATTGAACATTAAGTAACCTGTTGATAATAACTGCTAATTATCAAATAACGTACAACTTACTGCTCAGAATCCATCACTTCTCCATGATTTTCAAAATCTTTCTTAAATAAAAGGATGCTTGCTTAATTTTTGAATAAGAAAATAATACTTTATAATAAAAGTATTGTGGATATTATTTTATAGTTAAAATACTTTTGATAAAGGTCCAAGCAAGAAGAAAGCAAAGCATAATGCAGCCATATCCGCACTAAATCAGATGGTTGATTGCTCTAATTTATTTCCTTCTACACAGGCAACAACCATTAAGTTAGTGCTTAGAATCTTAATTCAAGATCATACATTTAGAATGAATATTCTGTCTCATCTCACATAGAGGAAACTTTTGTAGTCAAAATTTTTATATTAATAATCTAGAATATTATCTTTTTTATATCCAGTGAATCTCCTTCAAATACATCTCTCATGATGGATGCTGGAGACAACGCTTCTGGAAATCCTGTTGGAGAACTCCAGGAATTGACGCAAAAGAGGATGTGGCCTCCTCCAATTTACGATCACACCAGCGAGCAAGGTCCACCACACGATCGAGATTTTGTGTGCACAGTCAATCTTTTCAGTCACAAAGAACAAGGTGAAACAAATTAGTGCCATTCAGAAAATTTGCAGCATTTGTTGATCAATAGTTCCTTGTTTCTCTAAGCAGACATATTACAATTTGCAATTTTTAGCAATTGGCAAGTCCAAGAAACTAGCCAAGAGGAATGCAGCAATAGTCATGCTGCAAAAAATTAAGCTAGGTCTTATAATACCAGTTGACAGGACTCCAAAAATTGACTTGTCCATTGATTCTGCAGCAAAGGTGGTCATTGCACTCGAGTGTTAAATTATAAACTAATTTAACATGATGTCAACCAAGTGAACCTTTTAATATAAATGCTACCAGACTCAAACAAAACCAAACATGGACAATAAGGAAAACTTCCAATCAGGCCCCTTCAAAAACTCGTCATCAGTCAAAGATCCCGTTGAGAAGAAGAAGAGTTCTATGTTTCTAAAGAGCAAGAATGCAAGGCATGGGAAGTTTTTAGATGGGCTCAAAAGCATGGATTTCAACACAACTAAAATCATAAAGAATGGAGAATTCTCCAACATAACATTGCTTCAGGACCTAGCAAAAGAACAAAATTTCAAAGTTGATTTCCATGTTACACAATCTAAAGAAGGTTTGTTTGCCAAACATTCCAAATTATTCCATACCTAATTATTCAATTAATGCCACTCCATAATTAATCAATGCATTGTTTGCTCTAGGTGTTCACAGGTGTACAGTGGAGGTAGCAACAGTACCTCCCTGTGTCATGTGTGGAAAGGGCATAAATCCTGATTTTGCAAAAGAAGATGCTGCCAGAAATGTGCTACGCATACTCAAAATATTAACAATGAACTAAAGCAACATATTAGACCTATATTTCATTGATTACCTCCTTCCATCCCAGAAATATAGAAGTATGTCCTTAAAGAGACAGCAAAAAGTTACCCCTGGGTCAATTTATAATTGATAAAATTGCTTTTGTGAGAAGTAAAATCGTCAATGCAACATTGTTTGCTATGAATGTTCATTTCATCTTGAAATTAGATACAACATTAAGCCCTATAAGATGCCACAACATAAAAATGAATGTCATGACATTCATTACTTAAGAAATATTAACAAATCTCAAAGATGAAGCAGAAATATATGGAAAATCTCTCATTGATATGAAATAGTTAAATTATGAAAGTTAAGCCAATTAGAATATGGCATGGAATGAGATGGATGTGGAGCTAGTGCCTCAGACAGCTAGCAGATGCTACTAATGCAGATAGCAAGCAACACCAAACATCTTTTACGTAGCTACAAAGCTAATTTTGCAACTGCTGTAATAGACAAATGACTTAACAATTCAATTCAGAAGATGTTGATTTTAAACACTTAGGAAGACGATGCAAAACATACTTGACACATTTAGACCTACACAACACTGTAAAACTATAATAACGACTTATTGACTCATACCACAACTGTCGACTCCAAACATCTCCCTATTAAACCTTAAAGCTACTAAAGTGCTGAGATGTGAGCGTTTGTGGATTGCGAAGCACTTCTAAGGAGGACGTCAGTTGTCGGCAACTTGCTCGGCTTCCGTGGTGTCTGCTTGCGTATCAGCAGTCCAGAGCTGCCAGTCGAGAAATAGTCATTAAATAAGAAATAGGACATAAGTCAATAAAGCTAACAGTGAGGTTATCTCTCAGCAATTGCATGATCAATGTGCTGTCCTTGTAAGAATCTTCATTCAAAGTATCCAGCTCCGATATAGCAGAATCGAAAGCCTGAGACACAAGAGGATAGCAATCAATCTCCCTTCTGATAACAACCTCAAAATGAGACAATGTATGAAGTTGATGAATTGTTAACCTGCTTGGCCAATTCACAGGCTTTTTCTGAGCCATTCATAATTTCATAGAAGAAGACTGAATAATTGAGGACCAGGCCAAGTCTGATTGGGTGAGTAGAATGCATATTCTCTTTTGCAATGTCAAGAGCAGACTGATAGGATTTCTCTGACTCACCAACAACATCTTCAGCCAATAATCAAAATTAATGCTAGGCCCCTCAATGAGGTTTCAAATACAATGAAAAACTCACGATCACGATCTGCAAGGTTATTGCCTTTGTTGGTTGTGTTGGCCACCTCAGCCAAGTAGCGATAATAATCTCCTTTCATTTTAAGATAAAATACTTTACTTTCTGGATTTCCTGCTTTTGAGATGAGATGTTTGTCCAAAAGATTCTAAAAGTGAACTTTTAATTACTAAAAAAGTTTATGGCTCTAAATTGAAAATTCATTAAGATCAAACTTAGTTCTGAAGTACTAAGTGCTAAGCAAAACAGAGTAGGTGGAACATTAAAATGAATTGAAAGCTTATATCCAAATCAACTTTCAAAAGGTTTTTACTGAAATATATTCAAAACATTTAAAAACAAATACTGAACAGGTTCCTGCACATGTAAATGATATATTATAACCTAGGATATAAATACAAATCCTTGAATAATCAAAAGGATAATATAGGAGGGCATGGATAGAACAATTAAATGCAGCTGCAGACCACCAGTGTTATTAAAAAAATATTTCTCTACAGTTAATTTTGAATTACTACATTTTTATTCCCCAAAGTTTTTAATAAACTAAATACACCCTACATAATATTTCCACAATGTTTTCATAAGCACAGAGTAAACTTGGAATTACCTATAAAATTGCTCAATTTAAGTAGCTTACCAAAACTTCACTGCATATTCCTCGAAGTTCTCCCTCTACTTGTTCTCTGTACTCTTTGACCATGGCCTGCCTTTTCTCATTTCCTTCTGTTTTTTGTTCAATACTGGATATAACACGCCAAGACGACCTCCTTGCCCCGACAACATTTTTATAGGCAACAGAGAGCAAATTTCTTTCTTCATTAGTGAGCTCCTCTCCGAGTTCGGTCACCTTTTTCATGCAAGATGCCATGTCATCATATCTCTCTGCTTGCTCAGCCAATTTTGCCTTTTGCACAAGTTCATTGCGAGAGTCGTTAGACATTGTAAAACAATTCAATATTTAATTAGGAAAATCTTAAGAAAAGGCTCAAGAGAACGGAGAGCGTGAAAAGAATGGACTTTATTATAATTAGAGGAAGTCTCGTTGCCACAGGAACGCCGCACCATCCAATTCCAGGCGAGAGCCAACGATTATGATGTGGTACTGCGCAACGGAAAATAGTTATTCGTCATTTTGATCTTTTCACAACAATTCCATTTAAAAAAATAAATAAAATTACAAAATTTTATGTTTCGAAATTTTGTTTTTCTTCTACTAAAATTGGAGCGTTCGCAAGCAGTCCAGCAGACCACACTTCATTAGCGCCTCAGATTTAATGATCGTTTCCCATATTCCCTTACTGAGCACACAACGCGGAAGTTTGGAGCAGAAATATAAGTTATGTAACTAATATTTGATATTTGTTATTTTATGGTCGTGTGACACTTCGATTGCAGGTAACCGTGTTAGTATCAATAAAAATGCATAACATGTATAAAACTAGTCCAACGCAATTAAAGCACTGATATATTTGTAATCTTTATTAATTTTTACATGTCATATTCTTCTCCATTTTACAACTGTTGTAACTGAAGAAACTCCATTCCAGCTTCTGTAGGACATTTGTAAGCCACACTCGTTTTTATCCTTATATTTTCACATGATTTTTGCATTGATCTTCAAAATTTTCATCAAATCTATTTTAAAAATTCATTTAATTTTTTCCACCTTACTGATTCACAACTCATAAAAATGCATGCATTTTATATTGTGGAACAAATCAATCTTCACATTCTTGCGCTATATTTTCACTTAAAGGCTAAAGTTTCTATTTCGGATTGCATAACTTATTATTACTGATTTCTACAAAACTTATTTTGATGTTTGTACAATTTCATTTACATTAGATTTCTATTTTATTAAAATACAGTATTAACAAAACTTTTCATAAGAGACAAATTTATGTTACTATATTATCAAATAATTTCAGAAAAGTGTGCAATAATTTCTAGACAGACCTCTTTCAAAGTTGCCTATTAACATAATGACTTTCGTATTGCTTTCGTTGGTCGCCAATTATTAAGGGTAATTCTTGATACTTCTATTATTAAATTAATGAAAGTTCCATTTTAATGAAAGTAAGCAATTTTTTCACAGGTTGTCACAGTGCTTGTAGTTGCTGTGCCTCTGTTTAGATAAGTTGCGCATTGGGAGGTGGGGCCGTCTTCATAATGCTGAAGAAATCATTTTTTGGGAAAAGGTTGTCCAGCGGATTTCAAGATATTCAATATTCTTGCGTTGTAAATTTTTTGGATTCGAGAGAACCGCTCACGGTCACCTTTCAGGTTTGATTTTCTTGAATAATACGTCAAATCAGAATGTTTCAACTTAGATATAATCAAATATATAATCAATATAATAAAATGAGTTAATATCAGCCAAGTTTCAACTCTGATGAAAGTGATTTAACTTCATAAAACCATAAGTAAAGTGTGATTAATTTTTTCATCATTTTACCATTAGCTTAACTTAACGGATTACAGTGGTCTTTAAGGATTGTCCCCTATTTAGAACCAATATACTTTACATTCTTATTCAATAGCCTTCAGGCTCTATGCCAATCTTGAATTCCTCTGCAGTTCTGGCTTCCATTGTTTGTGCCTGGAGATTATTCCAGGTATCAACCACTCTAGCACTAAAGAACCTATTTCAAAAGTTGCCTGTTGGCAACTGTTGTTCTTAAAATATCTTATATTGGTGTCTCTAGAGGTCTTACATCTCTGGCAGCCTCAAAGAACTTTCCTGAATCCATGTTTGTTTCATCAGTAATTATTTTGTGTGTTTCTGTGAGGTATCCTATAGTGTGTCTCTTTTCCAGTGTAGTCATTTTTTATTCTTTTTTTAATAATTTTTATTCTCTCCTCATAGCTCAAATCTCTAAATCCTCTTATCGCTTTCTTTGTTCTTCTCTGCTTTCTCTAAAATTTCAATATCTTTCTTGAAACACAGATTCTCGTCAAATGCACAATATTCCAGATGAGGCCTTACCAGTAACACACTCTTAAGGTGACATCCTTCTACTTATTATGATCCTCCTGATAATTCCCAATACCATATTTGTCTTTTTTGCTGCCTTTGTACATTATCTGGAATCACTTGTTGCAATTATCTCCAAATCCCTCTCTTCTCCAGATGACCTTAGGCACTTACTGTTTAACTGTAAACTTTTTTATTATGAATATTCCCATGCATTTGTCAACATTAAATGTCATTTGCCAGGACATTCTCCTCTTTCTTTGCTTTAGCACATGTCTTTGTGTCACCAGCAAACTTCATCAATTTTGATGGAATTGAAATTTGCATCAGATATTTAGTTTAATTGTCCAGTTGTTTCATTTGTTCCAAAGAAACTTACTATGACCTCAGAACTTGCAGACAATTGTGGTTTTGTAATTCAACATGTACACAATTACTTGTCAAATATGTTTTGTTGGTAAAGATTATTTTTAAAAAATGTTCATGCATAAAGATATTTTCGTTTGTCAGAAAGAAACTCTGGGTCGACAGTTGCTCGATCATGTGTGCTCCTCACTCGATCTTGCAGAGAAAGATTACTTTGGATTGAGATATGTGGATAAAGATAAACAGAGGGTAAGACAATTCTTTTATTTTAATTCCATCTTTTATTTACATTTAAAAGATTACTAATAATTGTAATATTTGGTATCAGATGTTACCTTCTTCTTGTAGCACTGGCTGGATCCCAAGAAAGCAGCTTATCGGCAACTTAAAGGTTTGCAGGAGAAGCGTTCGGTCGGACAGCTTCTACGACTGGTTTTATTTCCAGGTGCTGTGCCGATGATTCTGTGCTTCCGAGTCAAGTATTATCCGTCCGATCCTTTCAGACTTAAAGAGGAACTGACGAGGTTTGTGCCTGTCCAGAGATTTCTTTCAAGATCATTGATTGATCATGAAATAAGGATTTGAGTCGTTTCAATGACAGGTATTTCTTGTTCCTGCAATTGGAGAGGGATCTGTTGCATGGCAGGTTGTTGTGTTCACAGGATGAATTGACCACTCTAACTGGTTATCTCTTGCAAGGTTTGTATTTGTTATTAAAAAATAAATACTGCATAATATATATGGACTAATTGATTAATATTGTCCAGAATACTCCATACTTAATTGTAGTTTTTTTCTTAATTTCTGATGCAATTTTTTATTTAAAGAGAATTAATTTTAAATAATTTAATTTTAAACCTTTCAACTTTCATTGAAGCAAAACTGGGAGATTATGATGAGAGAATGACAAAGGAGGAGTTGATTAAAAGTAATCTTCTTCCAAAAGGTTCAGATTTGGATAAAATCACGTCCTTTTACAAGAAAATCAGGTTTTTATTTTTTTAATTTGTTATTTTGTGCTCCCATGACTAATGAAAAACACTAATTTAATAATACTTAAAACAATTATGCGAGTCTTTGTGTGATATTTCATAAATTTATTCCTTACTAATCTCTCAATTTTTAAATATGAGAAAATTACCCTTACAAATTGATTGCTAATTAGCAGCTGGTTAAACATAGCTCATAAAACATAGAACTAAATGGACCAGTGTGGCTTGTTTCATAAAGGTGCAAGCTGAATTTGGTGCAAGTGCATGTCAATGGTGAATTAATGCATTTAGACCAAAATGTCTGCCAGTTGTATGCAAAAATAAAGCATAATATTCACCTGCACACATTGCATGTGTAATGGCTCCAATGACCTTCACCTCAGGTGTCTTCCTGTTGTTACAGCAGAAGAGAGCTTTGTCAAAGAAGCATCGAAATTGGACACTTATGGAGTGGATCCACATTCTGTCAAGGTGAGTTTCATTTGTTTCTGCACTTGTCAAACACTTGCACTGAGCCAAATATAGGACTTGTTAGATCTCACTAATTCTGAAAAAGTCATTTCTGGTGTTAATGACATGTTTGCATTTGTGTAATTGACAATAGAAAGTTGTCAGTAATAATGACTACGATGACAACAACGGTAAAGTAATGTTGTTGTGCGACAATAACAATAACAATAGATAGAATGTAATGGGGATTCATTGATCGCAATTCAGGACATAGATGGTAATGCCATGTACGTGGGACTCTCTTATCCAGGAATTAAGACATTCCAAGGGAATAAAAAGGCCAATTGCTTTTCATGGTGCGTTGTTGTTTCATAATTTTTCATGCAGACCGACCATTGATGATGACACAGACAACCTGCCTTCGACATTTTTAATAGAATAAAGGCTGTTTACTTTCTGCAAATACTTTTGTGTGGCTCTTGAACCGCACTACAATGAGTGTGGGTAGGTATTTGCGAACTTCTTGTTAACGGCGAGAACGAATGAATTTCTGATAAGTATCACTATCATTATCATCATCTTGGCAGTAATTAGGTCCTCATTATCGTAATTATACTTGCCCTAATTACTCCAATGTTTTTCAAGTCAGTATCGAATTATCTCTTTAAATGTCATTTGTTGGGAATGAATCTGTGAATTTTAAATACTTGGCAATGCTTCTGCAGGGGTGACATTTCAAGACTTGATTTTGAAGGAAAGAACTTCATCATTCATGCTTCCAACCAGGATGTTCATGTTTGTAGTGGTTTTCATTGGGCACGAGTTTATTAAAATTTGATGACATCACAATGCGATCAGTAATTGCGATTTTGTTTATCCAGGCAAAATTTGCAGACAGGAAGGTATGTTTGGGGAAGTGATCCTTATGCTGGCATTATCTAAAGAACAGTGTTTATAAATGCCTGACATGCCAAACAAATATTTACACTTTTTAAAATGTTTGTTTGTAAAGAAGCTTGTAACATTTTCTAATAAGTTTCATTTTAAGTTTGATGGCTTAACTTTTATTCTAATTTATGCAAGACAAAACTTTTCATGTGGTGCTTCTCATAATGAATGTATCTTGGATTTGAGATTAAAATTCAAACAACCATTCAGAGGAAGCATGTGCACAGCTTCAAATGTCCAAGCACGAGCGCCTGCAAACATCTCTGGAAGTGTGCAGTCGAGCAGCAGTGCTTTTTTACGTTAGACAATCAAAATTACTGATTATTAATTACTTTATTATGCATTTATATTATTATTAATTAATGATTATTAATTACTTTATTATAAATTCGTATTATTATTAATTACTTATTATTAATGTAAATGTGACAAGCACTTATATGCTTTTCAATAGTATTGATGAGTTTACAAATTATCACAAATTTAGATGGCAAAATAAATAATTAATGATTTAATATAAATTTTTTGTATTCAGGTTGGATTCGGGGGAATTTGCACCAAAGGTCAGAGGAAACAAGAGATTGTTCAGAAGGCCATCCACCTTTAAATTCAGGTAGAATCTTCTCAGCATGCATTCATTATAATTAATCCAGATTTAATTTATTATAAACTTTCTTAATAACGTTCATTTCAATCTTTGAAAGTGGTCTCAGTGAGTCAGAAATCTGGTTAAGCACGACATCCCTGAACAGAGAGGAACCTGTTGTTCAGAGGTTTGGACTAAAAAAGGTTTGAAGAATTGGACATTTTTTTACTATTCTTCCAGTGTCATTTATAGATCGGTTTCAAATCCTCAATTCTTTCGAAACTGTCATGGCTATGAAACCCTGCCAGCTTCCTTTAAGATTGGGGCATACCAGCTTGCATCTGGTATGTCTATTTTTGAAATTCTTTCAAAAATTTCACAACTCCAATTAAAATTGAAATTTGTGCTTGTTATTGTGGTTTATGGAGTCCGACAAATGCTTGCATCTGCATGATAGAGTTAAAAAATAGATTACATTTTATATAATAGACCAGCTCCTGATTATTCAAGATGTTGCAGAGATTAATAAAATACTACAAGCTTAAGGATTTTATGAGTGTTTCACTTTTGAACTGAGTGGGGGTTGTTGGCATTTAAATCAAAGAAATTAAATCCTCAGGTGAATCTTTGGAATCATCCTCTTCATCATCCCTGATGATAGCAAGCAAAGCAAATGTAAATTCCTCAAACTCTGAGGAAGTTGCTCAGAAATCTCCCTCCGGAAATTCAAAAGACAATCCTCTCCCCGTTGAAATCGAGGAAGAGAAGGTCACGAGGAATAATTTGGAGCAGGTGCTTGAGGATGACGTGGAGGAGATGACAGAAGATGTGAAGTGCGAGGAGCCCATCAGCCAAGTGGAATCAAGTTCTCTTCCCGTTGTCGATGACTTGGATGTTCCGGCAGAAAAAGTGTTGGAGAACGAATTGCTCGAACCTTCAGAGAGTTTTAAGAACTGCGACTCGTCCTTCTTCCCTCCATTGGAGGCAAATTCTGAGTTCTTTGACTTAGTTGAAGAGGAACGTAGGAACGTCCTACCTCCGTCACAAGATCTGCAGAAGACGAGCAACAAAAAGAACATGCTTGTTTACCTTATTGTAGCATCATCACTTTTTTCTGCCCTTGTTTACTTTGTGGGGCCAGATGAGATATATTTATTAAGCTCATATCCTGGGAAAGCTGTAAGTGTTTTTAGAGACATTTTATGCCAGATAGGATTTTGAATGATTGAGAATGACTTCACTTCTCATTCCACGAACATTCCCTTAAAATTATCTCATCAGGATTTATTCGCATGTTAGGCTTGCTTTCCGCTGTGATATTCAGGTATTATTCCAAACTTTTGAACGATAATGTTTCACTAGAGATCACAGGATCAAATTCAAACGACCTGTCAAATGCCATGCATGTTGTTGATTGTATAAAGTTATTCATTAACATGTATACTTCTCTTAATCATGTCTCTATCACTTTTGTCAAGACCTGCTTTTGATAACGTTCTAAAGATTAGAAAATTCTACTGCTTACTTATTCATTGCCATAATATTCTGCAGATAGTTCAGGGCTTTGTATTATGTAAATACATTTCAGCCAGTTGTTGACTTGTTTTTTACTCAACATTAGATCTTTATTCAGTCTCAAACAAATGCTTTCCACATTTACAATTGTCGATTGTATCTCACTTTGTTCACCGCCATCTTCTCAAGATTTTCTTGGCTTAATCTTAATCTCTTGCTTCTAATTTTTACATGCCTCCATTTTAACTCTGCCATTTTTTTTACAATCCTCGTTACAATTTATGCAGCTTGTTATCAAATTTATTTGATAGTTACCTTTTTAAAATAAATTTGTGTCATTGGAATAAAGACCCACCAAGATAGCTCAAAACATGAAATAAAGTTGCCGTCGATATCAATTCTCAATGAGTGAATTCTTGAGGTTGCAAATGGAATGAACAAACTATTGTATCGCCAAAGCATCAAAGGTATACCAAATTGCCTATGGAGAAAGATATTCTTTACTTCTGATTTTCAAGTAAAACCCTATCTTCACTCATTGGCACTTTTCTTGCCTGATGTGATGGTTTTTGCAACACAATTCATGTACTCAAAGTTCAGTCCATCAACAACATCTGAAACAGCTCTGACCAGGAATTCTAGTCATGTTCATGACACACATTTGGCTAAATTTGTTAAGGAAAGGAACATCTTCAACATTTGCACAATTTTTTTTTAAAGAAATAATCAAGGCTTGTTTAGCAAAGATGATTGTGATGCACAGAAAAATGGTATCCACAACAATATTAACAATGAAATTATGGTTATTAATTGTGACAACTCATAGCGGTGTTTTGTTGCACGTGACTTTGAGTCGGATTGCCGCCACCACTGCACTAAGAAATAATCGGATTCTTGAGCTATTTACAGAATGCTGCAGCAGGAATTTGTCTTCTTTGCCTGTGGGAAATACCATTCATCTTAAAGTGTCCCGTTTTGATGAAATCAGTTCAATAACATATCAACTCACTGTTTTATAGAATGCTTTTGATTGGAAAGTCAACCCCTCAGATTTCTCAACTAAATCATCAAGCTTTTCTCCCCTCTGCAATACAGCCTCAATGGTGTTGTGCTGTGTATGTTTATAAAGTAATTAACTTAATAATGACAATAATGATAGCAATAATTATATAAATAATAAAGTAGAGCAAGCTGATTGATTCAAAACAAGAACACACAGCATATGAGCATTACTCAAACAAATGACTAACAAGGATGATCTTAGTCTCATCCAGATCTGTCTGAATTTTTGTCATGGCATCAGCTCCTTGGGATTCTGAAAGATTTATAATGCTTAATGCTTAGTGAGTCATCTCATGCAATGCAATTTAAAATCCAAAAATTCAGTCCCTGCCTGAATGCTAATAAAATTCCAATGTTATTTAAGTACAAAAGCTGCTAAATTCTAAACTTCTAAATTCTAAAACCAAGTTTTAATCATCACATCACACAAAGCAGATGTAACTCTAGGATCATTATCATATCTACAGCCATATGAAACAAATTGAAATTGCATGTAACCTGATACTTTTGTAAGTACTCTCCAAGCTGAGGAAACAGTAAGGCACTGGAAGTTACATAATACATTGAAATGTTAAATTTAATTTGATCAAAATGATTCGAGAAAAACTCACTTGTCTTGAGCATCAACCACTGGTTGGGAGGATACTTGGAAACAAAGTCATCGAACATCTAAAAATTAAATTAATGTCCAATTAATTTTACATTAACACCAATTGGCATTAATCGACGACCAATTACATCAAAATTTTACTTTAATAAAGTAAAATAATAAACTCATGTTTAATAAAAGTGAGCGGTAACTCACTTACAAAAATTTACCAGAACAAAAGCATTAACTATTATTATTACCATCATCATCATCACAGTACTAATTTGTTGGTGGTAACAGGCAATGATGAGTTTCATCAGAACACAAGTACAAATCAGACATGAAAAGAAGACAATAACACAAAATATTTTAAATTAATAGGAGGCAACAACAGGTCACAGAAATCAAATGTCATGGACTTCACCACCACAACAATCAAGAGTAACATTCAGAAATAAAAAGTATTTCGTTTGCAAAACGTTTGCATCGTCATCGTTCAACCGACCTTATTAAGGAGAGTGAAGGCCACCCTGCCCGGATATTCATGGTCCGAAATTACGACTCCTGCCAAATTGTCGCTCCTGACGTGAACGTGGCAGACGTATTCTGATGGAATTAAAATTGCATTAAAACTGGGCGAATCATTTAAGAAATGGTTTAACCTTACCTTGTTCTCTAACAGAAGTCCTCTGTCCACAATTTGTTCTCTCCACAAGTATCTTGCTTGTAAAATCCATGAATTCTTGCACACTACAAAGAGATGTCAAGAAAATGTAGCATGTGTAATTCTGCTTTTAAATGAAAAGTCCTTGAAGACTGCTGGTTATGGTTATTAATGTTTTATTCAATGCTATTTAATTCTATGACTCAGCAATAATAACTTTGGCTAATATCAAATAACCAATTAAAAATCAATTTCTAATAAAATAATTTGTCACAAAACGCTTCATAGCAACAACTAGTTGAGTTCAACTGCTCAAATAACATTGTGAGTAATTTAACAAAGAACAAATATTTTATCTCAACACCACAATTTATAAATGTCAAATAATTCTCCGAACATCTACCATGTTTCTGACCACTGAAAATTTAACAATAAATAGATTTGTAATGTTACAAAGAGTCAAACCTGGCTCGTTGGAAGTAACCGAAGGAGGACAAATCCGACGTCCCCGAGAGTTTCTTGGCCTTGCCATTATCTTTATACAAAACGTTGATGGCGTAAACTTTCATTTCCTAGAAATATTTTTTAATTGATATTAAATTGCTTTTATTCACTAATTAGCAGATAGTATGGGCTGCTGGAAAATCACACAAATTTTAATTATTTATTTGTGTTATTTCAAAAATCATTATGAAATATGAGGATAAATTCAAGCAGTTCTCATAAAATCTTTTGTCTTCTATTTGTCAAATAGTTGGTAAACAAACTTAAAACAGTTCCCCTAATGCCATAATTTTCAAGTTTTTTTTTAAGCAATATGTGATGATTTACTGCATTGAATATCTAGAATTACATCCCACACCCCTACAAACTTAAATATATAAACATTCATCAGATTACAATATGAATAATCCTCTTAAGTGCTAATTTAAAAACAATTAATGGATGAATTCGTGATACATCGATCGCAGACGTTTACACATGATGACAATTATTTTCATATCATATGACAAATTTCCAACCAGCTAAGTAATTTCAAGATTAAACATAACGATCGGTATGTTTAAAACCAACAATCCCTAATGCATCCTTCTAACCTTATTTAGACGAACGAACTAATTCCTCGTAAGAACTCCACTCAGGCACCACTATCAATACGCTGACGAAATCAAAACAAATTCACTTTTAAATATTATAAATTACCTAATTTAAATTTAAAACGACATTTTAAAAATAATAAAATTATAAATTAAGTAATTAAAATTTGTTTTAATGCATATAATTTCACAAATCAGATGATGTTTAACTTGTATGACTTTTACATGCTCCTAAAATGTTCTCATTTCATGAAACTAGTGTTTTAATGTTAGTTACATTGATACTCAATTATTTAAATAAACTTTAATCATTTTTGCACTTTACGACTTTCGATAATTTTAATTATTCACGAGGCTAAGAGAAATATAAGATGTATTGTTAATATAACTTATATCTTGTTTTATGTTAACTATAATTGCAGTAAAATTTAACTATTTGCGGGAGTCAGAGACTAAGAGTCATCACGGGTCGCAGCAAGTTAATCAATTGATTGTGGATTCAGTTTCAATTTCGAGAGTCTTGATTTCATTTGTAATTTTGTAGTTTATTATTTTGTGGTGAATTTAATCAGGAGTTAATAAGGAATCATCTAATTTGTTGATAACAAATTATAGCATTGTCTTTTTAGGCATTAAATAGCAGTAAGCCCATACTTATGTAAGTGTAGTACAATTAATTTCGATTTATTCAGGCAAATAATGCGATATAACAGCCTCGTCACACGAATGCTAACGAAAATAACGACAATTTGTATCGCAGCGTTTAGAACATCTAGAGACTTTCTGACAACGCCTTTTTAATACTCGAATTTCGTCAGATTTACTTTGTAACGATGGATGTGTTTCACTAGAGAAGTGATTTTTGTTTCCGCAATATAATGATCATTATCATGATTACACGATTACATTTTCTTTTCAAGAAATATAAAAATTTATTTATGAAACATTATACCTTGATATAATTTAAATTCATAACACAAGTTAATTAGTTTTAAAAATAATTTCTGACTATGATTCTGCTTCAATAAATTTTCATATAATTTCGTCATCAAACGTGTTTAAAAGTTTTTCACTTTACTTTAAATTCTCATTTAAATGTTTTTCACGAATTCCCAAAAATAAGAACATAGCATCACGCAGCAAGTCGATACCTCGCCAAAAATGGTGAAAACATTTTGTTTGAGGGAAACAAGAAATTTTAGAAGCAAGAATGAAAAAGGTCAACAGTTTTCAGAGCTTGCAAAAACAGGTTGAAATTGTTTGGTTTGTTGCGGCATCTTGCTGATGACATCCAACTCCATGCTTCCTCCTTGCCACGTAGAACTCGGATAGGAGGAGACAGGGAGTGCCACGGAGGATGTGCACGAGCATTCATCTGGAAGCAATCCATCCGGATGACGACGATGATGGTGATGATGATACTTTGGCTGCTGACTGGAGCCGTAATAAACCTGTTCGTGGCTGGCTGGGAACAAGTCAGCATAACGAGTGTTTCTGTCATGGAGAAGAGGTTCCTTGCTTTCGTTGACCAACGTAAAACTCACTGGAAGAAAATTCCTCCATGAGTTATTGCCCTCTTGAAGATTGAAGGTCGGGAATAAAAGTGAAATTTCCGGCAAAAGTCATTAAACATACAAGCAGCGCAAAGCATTAGTCTTGTGATGATAATGATGATAATGATAATAAATATTATGATTTTATTCGGCGATCCTATTATTAATATTATTATTATTATTATCATTATCATTATCAATATCATTATTATTATCATTATTATTATTATTATCATTATAATTATTATTATCATTATTATTATTATTATTAATATTGTTGTTGTTGTTGGTGTTGTTTGTTATTATTATTGTCATCATTATAATAATTATTTATAGTTATTTATGGTTATTTAATAATAATAATAATAATTATAAAATTATTAAAAAAATAATAAATATTATTAAATAAAAATTAAATATGTAATTATAATAACAATTATTATAATAACAATTATTAATATTAATAATAATTATTATAATTATATTAATTATAATTCTAACAACATTACTATAACCATGTTAATTAATTAATTAACAAATTAATTGAAACTTCAAAATTAATTAGAATTAATTAATAAATTTAGTAGTTTATTAACAATTATTAATATTAATAATAATCATTATAAATATATTTATTATTAATTATTACTATGAACTTATTGTTAATGAATTATCATTATTGAACTTAATACGTGGAAGTTAAAAATAACTTTATGCTTCACAAATTTATCACATTTATTATTATTATTAATTTATTATCACAAAGCAAATATTTAGAATTATTAAAAAAAGTTTGAAACAAATCCTTGTCAAGAAGGGACTCATTTATTTAGGGTCACCTTTCCTATAAAGTTGAATTTGGAGTTAAAGGTTATGGTTGATTGAAGGTCAAATTAGTAGTAATTAACTTCATGAGATGTGACATGATGAGGTTAGAACATGTTGTTAACGTTCTGTGAGACGTACAACTTAAAGTTGTTTAATTATTTGAGAAAAATCATCATTTGAAGGTAGAACATAAAAAAAAATTCCTAAGTAAACTTTAGTATTATAACCACTGGTAAGCATTTAGACAATTTATTGAAACGATCTTTTATACCATATTACAATAAAAATGTGTAGTTGAAAGACAGGCATTTCTGTATTAACGTCCATTTCATGGTGAACAGGGTGGACTCAGTCCGTCTGGTCGAAGAAATTGCCTTGAGGTAGTCAGTGGCCTGTCTAGTTATTTATTTTAAAAATAGTTCTTTTGAAGGAAGAAGTTCAGTTAGAGTTGGTTAATTATTCATAACTCATTAAAGAACTGCTTATAAATAGCAACCACGTGTTGGTATTTGATCGGTCACCTGTGGGGTTTCGCTTTCGTCCTAGTCCAACAATAAAGCTAGCAGCTTCATCAACACTCAAAAATATTCACGACCTTCGCTGAGGTAATCGCCAATCGTTGCTCTTGTGAAGGATGACAAAGTTCCGTTGGAACGTTCAAAAGGATATTTTAGCATTCCTGACGTCATCATCCGGAACTCTTGTGCTTTGAAAACTACTCGTGTTTCAGTTGTTTTAATACAAATAATAACAACAGCAGCAACAACAAGAACTGCTCGGCACCATACTTTCTACTTGGTTTGCCTTCTCAACGTTGACAGACTTAAATGGGAAAAAGAAATAAAACTTTTTATGTTCAACTCAATAACGCGATAATTAAGGTCTTTCGTCTGAAAATTCTGAAACTTTTAAAGGCATAATTTTGTGAATGAATTTTTAAACTGAGGTGAGAAATCAGGTGAGTGCTGAGTGTGCGAGCAGATTCTTTGCCAACAACCTGGAATGGTTGCTCGTCATCTGAAGCTTTTTAAAGGCAAAATTCAACGTCTCTCCAATGGGACTTTACGATCTCCCTTCAACGTAAATGACGACGGAAATTGCTATGGATGTTCATGGAAGGTGCAAAGGTGCAGAGTTCAACTCCTACGTTGGTCTGCAACTTGGAGATTTTTTTTTTGAAATTGGCTATAAAATAAATTGCAGAGCAATCTCCATGAAATAAAACAGGGGAAATAATTTAATTTAATTGATTTTAAAGTTATTCAACACTAATTTTCTATGCATGAACTTCAGAAAGAAGTTTCGCTTTTGGTTTGCAACTGACCCGAAGTGAGGCAGGTGTTGTTGGTCAGGTAAGTTTTATTTTCCAGCGATGTCTTCGGAATGCACTGAGACAGTGCCCTGCCAGAAACGAGGCATGAACATTTTGACACCTTGGAATAATCAGCCATCAATCGCGAAGGGGGACTCTTTTCTGGGCCTCTTATTTGAGGTTGGCGCCTGTTTCTGGGTGGAAGTAAGGCTGAGTGGCCTGAACAACAGAACATGAATTAACACGATATATCACCTGTTGCAGGAGATTATGATGATGATTAACAAGGCGATGACCACTCCCAGGATGCCACCTGCCGCTATGGCAACACCTGTCAATCAATTTCCAATTTTCAACTGTAAATCCAGAGCATCGATAAAATAATGTCGAACATGTAAAGTCACGCGAATTCTGCAGTTTAAAAATAACTCTGACGTGTGCGGGGGACGTGCAAGAATGACAATTAAAAGAGGATTTACGCCCCTGCTACGTGGGCTGCTAATTAATTTCAACCAACGTCACAACCAACACTCCTCACCGTAAGAAAGCAACACGTCTTCTCCTGGATTTCTCAATGTTTTCTGGTTGTCAGGACCTGTGGAGAGGAGTGCCAATTAAACTCTTTGTGAAATTGCAATATTTTAAAAATAATCAAATAAACAACTAACCGATGAAGAGATTTTTAAAATATGTAGAAACAATCATCAAAATATAAATTATAATATAATAATATAAAATTCACGAATGGATTTATTAGAGATTATAAAAATTTAGAAAAAATAAAAATCAAAAAACGAATGAACGAAAAGGAAGGAGGCAACAATGGCAGAGGATTGATGGATTCAAGTTGTTGCTTCTAATCTTCAACCTCGTGTCTCAGGCACGGAAGGGAACTGGAAATACTTGCACTTTTTTCTTCCACCAATCCGCACTCTATTTCTTCCATTCTACTCACCCCATTCTACTCATCCCATACTACTCACAAGCATTCTTATCACCGACATTCTACTCACATATTTTACTCACTAACGTTACATACCACCGCTATATAAATGGTCAACAAAAAGCGCCTCTGAGGATATGCATGTAGCGCTACATAAAGGAACTACATTTATATTTACCATTCTACTCACCTTATTCTACTCACCCTGTTCTACTCACACATTTTACTCACCCTATTCTAAACATATTCATTTTACTCATCCTCCTTCACTTTCAGGTCACGAAGTGATCTGTTGAACTTTGACATTAGCCTGGTTTTCCCCAAAGTTCGTGGAATTTTTATTCCCCCTAAAATGTCCTTCGTTTCAGTGAATTTTATTCATTCCACTGGAAGATGTCCCTTCCAAATAAATGCTGGATGCTAATGATAATAAAAATAAAAATAATAATAATAATAATAATAATAATAATAGTAGTAATAATAACAATAGTTATAATAATAATAATAATAATAATAATAATAATAATAATAATAATAATAACATTAATAATAATAATAATAATAATAATAATAATAGCACTATATTCTGGTACTGAAGATCGTNTAATGATAATAATAATAATAATAATATTGATAATAATAATAATAATAATAATAATAATAATAATAATAATGATAATAATAATAATAATAATGATGATAATAATAATGATAATAATAATAATAATAATAATAATAATAATGATAATAATAATGATTTTAACAGGAAATAATTTTCTCTAACAACGTCATATTCCATCAATTCGGTGACTGAAAAAAAATTCGTTCTTAATAAAAATAAAAATAATATTAATAATAATAATAATAATAATATTAATAATGATAATGATGATTTTTAAAGAATATTTTACCGTTTGAACTTATAACTATTTTAATGATCTAATAGTAGTAGTAGTAATAATAATAATAATAACATTAATAATAATAATAATAATAATGATAATAATAATAATAGCACTATATTCTGGTACTGAAGATCGTGTTTGTGAAATAATTATTTCACCGTTTGTGTCTGCGCATGAAAGCGGGAATTTTATTTCCAAACAGGCATTTGGTCCTTCACCAGGCGCACCTGATGTTGAGCCACGACAATTACCGCCTTGACACGGTGTGCGATATCATTATCATCACCTCATTTGAAACCTTTTTAATGATCATGCTAGCTAACCTTTGAACTTCCTCGTTTAACTCGTTTAACTGGCTAATTAATTAATTAATTATAAATATCACAATTATTATAATTATTATAATTATATCTCGTGTTAAAAACGTTCAGCCACTCTGACGCCCGAGTGAACAGCACTAAAAAATGTCAACCAATCAGTGCCTTTCATTTTAATGTCATCGTAACATGCAAACTACTCCAGGTTGGAATATCTCCTAACATGTATTGTGATGATAAATAATAATTACTCGTCTAATGAATATTAATTACCATCTAATGAATATCAATTGCCACTTAATGAATATTAATTACCATCTAGTTAAAGACCATCATGATAGCGATGATGATGACGGCAACGACAACGGTGGCGATGATATTATGGCGATGATATTGTGGCATCATAACGTCCATGCGAAGCAATAACGAACAAACATAAAAACAAAACCTTTGTAACACGTCAAACCTCATTGCCTTATTTCACACCCCATATCATCATCATACTATCACCACCATCAACCTCAACATCGTCATCATCATCATCGCTGTCGACGTCGTAGTCATCATCATCATCATCACCACCATGATCGTCATCCCCATTACCATGACGACCATTATTAAGCCATCGCCATTACGACGGCGTTAAACTCGATAACAATTCGAGATTTTCAGAAAGTTTTTTTATAAATTATTCTTTAAAATATTTTTTAAATTTTGTCAGCAGATGTGTGTTTGCTGTTTTGCGAACCTTTGTTTGAGCGATAAAATGTTTTCAACAACAACAAGTCATTAGCAATGACTATGATCTTTATCGTCTTCACCATTGTCATCATCATCATCATCATCGTCGTCGTCGTCGTCGTCATCATCATCATCATCATCATCATCATCGGCAGCGGCATCGTCATCGTCATCGTCATCGTCATCGTCAACAACTTGATGGTAATTTAAAACAGGACATTGAGTCTATGGAGGAGGAGCATAAACAGAGAATGAATCTCGTATTATCGTTCAGAGCCACTAATGCATGGTGGTCCACGCAGGTGTACTTTGTGTGAAAGCTCTGTGGTGGTGTCACTTATGACGTTCTGAAAATCTGTCAAATCCATTAAGACAAATATATTCAATTATTTGAATTTCAAAATTCAAATGCACTAATTATTTTAAAGGAATAAAAATATTATCAGACAAATCACGCTTAATGTCTTTAATAAGGCTTTATCGCTGCTCCATATTTTCTAACATAATTTTTGTAAAAATTTAATTTTATCTCATTCAATCTTTATCAAAAAGATTTTAATAATTTTAACAATTTTTTAGAATAAATTTGCTGAATTCAAAATAAATGAAATAATAATTCGTTAAAGGAGATCTCCTTTGCTTGCATAAGGCATCAACCTTTGTAGTTTTTGTGATCATATTTACATCGATGAATGGATAAATGGATGGTTGATGGATGGATGGTTGATGGATGGATGGATGGTTAGATGGATGAATGAAGAGATAAAATATCAGCCTGAGTGGAAACCAATAAAAATTCGGTGACCCAAAACAAGGTCGTTGAAATGGATCAATCTCTGATTGGTTGTTGTTGAAACAAAAGCTTAGCATTGATTCAACAATTCTCCTAATAATAATAATCTTTGAGAATGTCCTTCGTTAAAAATATTTGTTATTTCAACGAAAAACATCGAAAGTATTTGAGACAGGTGTCCATGGATGTTTTGATTTGAGATGATATTTCCATGGAAACACGTTCCTGTCGGCATACATTTTATTGCTCACAAATATTTTATTGTTCACAAATATTTTATTGTTTACAAATATTTTATTGTTTACAAACATTTTATTGTTTAGAAACATTTCATTATTTACAAGAACAAACCCTGACGAGGTGAACTTGATGGACATTCACTTGACACAACGTGACATTAATTCATAGTGGTTGAAGAAAGATCATGTTTGTGTGACAATCCACAAATTGTAACAAAACATGGTGGAAATGAATTTGTAACTTTCAAAATGAAATGAAATAAATTTAAATAGAAATCCAAATAAAATTATTCTTTTTAATAACAAAATTATGAATAACACAGGAAGAAATGTTCCTCGAAGTAACCGTAGAAACAAGATTTGATAATAAATTTATTAATATTCTAATTATGCAGCAATGAAATATTAATAAATGTTATTGATAATAACAACTAAAATAAGTAATTATGGCTATAATAATTATAATGCCAATCACCTTTCGGATGTTTGGAGCAGTTTCCAACCTGTCCAATCCAGGTGTTTGATGTTGTTGAACACCTGAGAACCCACTTCCACTCACCTTTTTCACATCCAACCTTCAGCTTTTCTCCGTCACTTGTTGATTCGTAGAAGTAGACAGGTGATGAAGATGGTGATGACGGCGACGACACTAATAATGATGATGGTGATGACGACGATGATGATGATGATGATGATGATGAGGAGGAGGAGGAGGAGGAGGAGGAAGGAGAGGATGGTGATGAGGATTGTGATAGTTGGTAGATGGAGTTCGTGAGGTCAATATCAGGACATCCATGCACTGAAACATGAAAGCATAATTCATTTCAATTCAACCAGCGCTTAAATCGATGCTTATTTTCTTGGCATCACCACTTTGTATCATCATTGTTCATTAATTGAATCGATTTTATTTGAAAACACGATTGTTAAAGGAAGGATCCCAGTGAGATTGCACGACAACGTATCGCTTCTCCTTTCCTTCACTGATAAAGAAGAATGACTGAACCTAATCAATGCTTTATTAATGGATGACACTAATGTACAATTTAGTGGAAGAATGAGTCAATAAATAATTGAGTGAGTGAATGAATGAATGAATGAACGAGCGAACGAACGAACGAATGATTGAGTGAGTGAGTAAAAGTTATAAATGAATGGACAATCGATTGGGTTGTAAATAATATCGTGTCAACGGATCTTCTTGAAGTTAAGTTCTCTTCTTAATGAGGACGATCATTATCATGCCACACCTTATCAAATACACATCACATATTTTACCGTTTCATTCATAAATATTAAAAATAAGAATGCATTGTTACATAAGCTGTTGTCATTACATCATGATGATGACGATTTTAATGAGGATGATGATGACGACGACGATGATGGCGGCCTGATGACGATAGCAATCATGGTAGCCAGCAAGCACTTGCAGAGAGTCTAATCACCATTGTGTCGTGGTTATGAACAATCAAATTTGAATTTCCGATGCCAAAACTGGCAGGACATTCCTGCTGATGATTGGTCATGAAGGTGCTAGCTGTCGATGATGACGTCCGTGATGAAGCTGATAAAAATTGTGATAATGATGGTGATCGCGCATCTGCTTAGCATCGTGTGTGGCCATCTTGATAATCCCATTCCTGCACCTCCAAAAACAAATTGATTCGCATGAGTTTTCACGACCCGGTGAGAGCAACTGGCGGCTAAAAAATCAGACGACTTCTCGTTGATGTCGCCTTGTTACAATTTCCTGTCACCATTTGTGAGTCCACCTTTAAAGAGCTTATTTTCAATGGAATTCTTTTCTTGACTTTCGTTTTCTTTCCGATCCATCCTTTCTTTCCATCATGGTGATCGTGGATCTGGTGTGCTCGTAGTGAATGTGAACGTTGAGAGATGTACGTGATGTGATTGTTTGAAACCAACTTTGAATCTTTTGAAAACAACTTGGCTTCTGACTCTTGCTCTTTCGTGCAGATTTGTTCATCATCTGAACGCCTAGGACCTCAGTAAGTCATTTGCAATTATATCGTTAAAATATTCACAATTAAAAACAAAAATTAAGTTGGTCGTCATATATTATTATTATTATTATTTATTATTATATTATAATAAATATTTAAAAAAAAATCTTTCCAGAGTTCAACAAATGTTTCATGATGGTTTACAAAAATCAATCAACGAATGACATCAAAGAAAGTGCCTACAATTTCTGATTAGATTTGATAAAAATAAGAAACTGATTCTCTAAATAATATTAATTACTCTTTAATTTTTAATTACTGCTCTTTCAATGAAGAGCAACCTTTCAAGGCTGTTATCTCAAAAGTGACGGTGTTAATAAAGATGATCTTCAGTGACCTTTGCCTTTAACGTGGTTTGAACTCCTGACCTCGTGAGTCATATATCATGGGCATCATTAACCACCATATTTCACTCTTCCTATAAGCAACAGCGCTCGTTCCCACGGCAACGGTGCGACTCACAGCATGGGTCTCCATAAATTCGCCTTGTCTCTCAAGACTTCGGAAAGCATTCTTCAGTCATCGTTATCATCATCTTCATCAACGTCCTCCTCCTCCTCGTCGTCGTCATCATCATCATCATCATCAGCAGCAGCAGCAGCATCATTGTCATCGTTATCATCATCGTCGTCGTCATCGTTATCATCATCTTCATCGTCATCAACATCGATAATGATGAAGGTGATGACGATGACGGTAGCATCACTGCGATCTCGATGGTGATGGTATGGTGATGGTGTGGCGATGGTGTGGTGATGGTGTGGTGATGGTGTGGTGATGGTGTGGTGATGGTGTGGTGATGGTGTGGTGATGGTGTGGTGATGGTGTGGTGATGGTAAGAAAGGAATTGCTTCTCAATGATGTCGAATTATTGGCAATATCTGAACCCGCGCGAAAACCGCCAAATTAAACAGGCGAAATGTTACTTCTGAGCGATTTTTTGCTATTGAGAACTTCTCGCAACACATGTGACCCACATTGTCATGCATATTCATGCATACTCATTTACATGCATGCATATTCATTCTTACTCATTTACATGTTGTACATTCAATCCACTCAGGCACATTATTTGTATGCATGGATGCATGGATTCACTAGTGCGTCAAATGCACCGATGCATGGATGAAACAGCGTTCTATTGTAAGTGGGCCTCGGTTTTAACTGGTTTTTTTGTTGCTTTAAAGAAAGCAAAAATGAACAAATGAGTGAAACAATATCGAGTGTTTGAAAGCGAAACTGAACGAATATAATATCATAGAATATATACGCAGTAATGTCAACAGCTCCACTCAAACTCAAAAAGGCTTTCAAAGACAAACTCAGTTTTTCTCAATTTTCTCTCGAAATTCTTAAAAATACATTTCTAGGTTTTCTTCGAAATGTGAAGTTGAATGAAACTCTCTACAAATACAACTTCAATGCGTCCTTAACAACAACTACTACTACTACTGCTACTGCTACTTCTACTGCTACTGCTACTGCTACTACTACTACTACTACTACTACTACTACTACTACTACTACTTCTACTGCTACGACAACAGCATCAGCAATACTTCTTATATGAGTTTATTAGATAATAATAATATTAATAATAGCTATAAATTTCGTTACAACAAGTTACATTCAAATGTGGAGGAGTATGGATTGAAATAGGCAGGAATGAATATTTGAAATGCCTTCATTGAGACTCGGACAAAAGATGGTGAGAATGATGGGGGAGTAATTCCTCTGCAGATGCATGGAGACGCTCCACGGGAAGAAATTCAATTATCAGGCACAGGAGATTATGACTTGTTATTGTTGTCACTGTTTTTGTCTGTATTATTATTGTTATTATTATTTATTATTATTATTATTATTATTATTATTTATTATTATTATTATCATCATCGTCGTCGTCGTCGTTGTTATGACAACCGAAATAATTTCTATTACGTCCGTACGTAAGCGCGTAGGTCCTCGGTTGTTGACATCGCCTTCCAACGAAGACAGGAATAACATTCAGTTCCGTGTTTTGTTTCCGCTCGAATTTGAATTTCAAAATCAATCCGCCACAGGCTGACGTCATCATTTCACGGAATTAAAGACGAACGAAATTCATTTCCAAGGCTAGACTTGAAAATGCATCCTCTTTTTGCACAGTAATCGCTGATGAATAATTTCAAAATTGATTCCATTTTAACGAACCAAAATTGAAAATTAAACACGAACGTGAAAAATCACAAGCCGACGATTAGCAGACCTCCTGAAACGTCATTAACGCTCGAGAAACTAAAAACGCAGAAGATTTCGAATGAATGGAGTTATGCGTGTCAAAAGATTTAAGATATGAAAAAGTTACCCGAATATCTGACGATGAACGGCGTTGGTGACGTCACGTTGAACTCTGACCCCCAAGGTGGTGGGGTCAGATCCAACTTCCTCTCCTGGAACCACAGCAGAATCACGTGCTTCCTGCTTCTGAGCACTGTCGAAATCCTCAAACCTGACGAACAGATTATCTTTTCGCCGCCCCCATCATTATCATCACCACCATCATCCTTATCATCATCACCATTATCATCATCGTCATCATTTGAAGAGTTCAACTCTTTGTACCAGCCTAGCACTTCACTGCATGGTTCCTTGTTCCAGCGTGACTTTCCTGACTGAAAATTATTTTATCAAATTAATTGTAAAATTACATTAATGTTAATAATAATAATATTAATAAGTAATTATTATGTGTACAACGAGCGCAACAGAAATAACTATAACAACAACAAGAATAAATTATAATTATTATTATAAATATTATTATTTTAAATTTTATAAATTATTACAAATTATTTTTATAAATAAGAAATATTAAACTAATATTCTTTAAAAATGTGTTTGGCAAAACGGTTTTGTGGATGAAACATTGTTTTGTAATTCAAACAAATGTGAGGACGTTCAATGCCTCGGAAGAATATTTTCCTGTAATTAATTTGAATTAAAATAAATAAACACGGTAATAGAATGTAATTACATTAAATGAATTTAATATTCTTATTAATTAAATCAGTTCTTTTTATGAATTAACTTGAATTTTATTTGCAAGGAATTAATGCATTTCGATACGACAATGTCACTTCATCTTTATGCATTCCATGGTAATTCACAAAATGCATTTCACAAATCTCACTATTCATCGTATTCACATAATTCATAATTCATCACATAATTCACGCAGTGCATCTTATAATTCACACGATTCATCTTGTAATAAACATAAGACCCACCCTCTTGTTATTTTCGTGGATGGAAAGATCGTACAGGGAAAGGAGAACATGCTGACCTGGTTGTGCTACAACCCGGATTATGGTTGGCTGAACCTGGCACTTGATCATGTCACGTGACGGGGGTACGGGGAGGATATTACCGCTCTGTGACGTCATGTTCGCTTCGTGCTTTGTGCAGGAGTGTGTCACCAATCTGGTGACTGGAGGACATGTTTTGTGGTTAATAATAATCTTTAATTTTTAATCTATTTAAAAATAATCATTTTAAATCGTTGTAAATCTTCGCACGATAAATGTACAACACCTGTCTATACCTTGGAGACAGATGAATGATAACTCCAGGTAATTCTTGAGCTCCTTCAGGCAGGGTCTTGTGGCTTCGAATTCGGCATCTGGAACTCTCACCTCGCACGTCTGCCTGCCAGAGCACCTGCTGTCCATGCGGGTTGTGACGTCGGTGAAGCAGTTGATATAACCCAGGTGGAACTCCACGCACCTGCCTACCTTCATCCTTCCATACCTTTAGAACAGATGCATCAATTTATTGGTCATGCTGTGCTTGCTAATGCACTGTCATCGAGCCCATGCCAATTTAGGCTTAATGTTATTGGCCAGTTTATTGAATACTTAATTACCTTGATGAATATTAAGTAGCTTAATAATGAGCTAATTGATTGGCTGCTCGATGAAATGATAATTAGGTTGAGATTATTTATCACCTGGCCGTTGATATAAGTATGACCGTCCCTTCTGGACACTCTCCCTTGAACAACTCAGTGTCACAAAACTCCCCACTCCTCAACTCACCCTCGAAAGATGGCGATGGTGGGGGGACGTATGCAAGATGATGTGTTCCTGGTTGTGCACGAATGAGTAAGTCATCGATTAAGGTATAATTCAAATATCAGGATTACGTTCATTAGTAAAAAAAACCCAATGGTCATTGGCCGGACAAAAATGATGTCACTTGTTTACGACTTTTTTATGACAACAGTCTCGGCTTGACCTCTGACCTATGACACGTTTTAAAGTGTCTTAGAATGCTTGTACTGTAAGCTATTTATAGCTCGTTTGTGACGTCATTGCTGGACATCATTGCGTCATCATATGGATTTACAACTGATGTGACTACCGTCTCAGTACAAAAAGCTCTGCCTAGGAAACAAACTGCAATTCATTCGTAGCAGATGAATTAATGCATGCATGGTGAGTGAATTGTTGCTTAGTGGATGAATTGTTGCATGGTGGATGTATCGTGTCACGGTGGTGCTGAATTGAAATGGAGCAAGAATGGTGAAAAAGTGAAACTCCAAATTTCAAAAGAATTTAAAATTCTAAGTGCAAGGTGATCGGGATTGATTGATATCAATGAAAATGATGATTATGATTGTGATAGTGATGATGACTAGTGTTGACAATGGCATATAATTTGTGAAATTGGCAAAGAGAAATCTAATGATTATAGTGCTGGTACTAATGATGACGACGACGACGATGACGATGATGATGACGATGACAAAAATGGTGTCATTTTATGATCGTCGTCATCATCTTCTTCTTCTTCTTCTTCTTCTTCTTCTTCATCATCATCATCATCATCATCATGAGGTCATTTGAGTAGCAGGTGCTTGTAACTCGGGGTTAATGGATGCCGATGAAGGCGCGAATCGATGGAAAGCAATTGAATTAAAAATATTTTCACAAAAAATGGT